>PVHX01013184.1:0-55856 GCA_004024805.1 Geosciurus inauris
TTTCTTTCTTTTTTGAGGTTATTGTGAATGGGAGTTTTCCCGATTTATTTTTCAGCAGATTCATTATTGGAATATAGAAAAGAAAGCTAGACCAAAATAAGGGAGTAGAGGTCAGGAATCCCATAAAAATAGAAGAAATATCAGTGGAGGAGAGGAAAGGAATTGAAGGGGAGAGAGGAGGGATGGGAAAAGGGAGAAACAATGGAATTAAATTGACCAAATTATCTTATGTACATTACAAATATACTACAGTGAATTTCACTTTTATAATATCCATAAAGCACCAATTTTAGAAAGGTATAAATAAATAGAAGGAAGACCAGTAGAACAGAGGAAAGGAAACGGGAACGGAGGAGGAAAGGGAAATGGGAAATACCAGGGACTGAGTTAAAGCAAATTATATCCCTTGCTTGTCTAATTATGTCAAAAATAATCCCAATATTATATACAACTATAATACACTAATTTAAAAAATAAAAAAAGAATTTAATTTAAAACCACAATAATAACCAAATTTCCAGGAATTTAGTTGCATTTATATTAAATGTTGAGTAAAAAAATACCTAGTATGAGACGTTATACAAAATCCATAATAACCCCATTGCCAAAGGTTCATGAGACCTCTTATAGTCCTTTAATAACTGTGTAAACTTTGCCACACTGCATCTCCATTCACTTAACTGTAAAATGGGAATAATAAAAAAAATACGTAATAGCACTGGGTCTACATATATCAATAGATATAAAATATTTTAAATATTTAGAAGAAGCTCAATAAATTTATGTCATCATTGTTACTATGGCAACTACAATAATGCAGTTCAAGTTGCCAGTGTGAATGGAGGTACTGGTAGGGTAATTTATTAAATAATGTAATGAAATCAAACATCATTCAATAGTTGAATTCTTGAGAATTTATGTATAGATAAAATCTCTAATATATTAAATAGTATTTTTTCTTAAGATAAACTTCATTGATGAATTGTAACTATTGTAATATCCATTGTAACTATTAATTTCCTTTTATCACTTTATTAAAATAAAATTTGGGGGGGCAGTTTACTTTGTTTTTTCCCCCCTCACATTTTTATTGCATCATAGTTGTACATACTGATAATATTTGTTGTTACATATCTGTACATGCACACAATACACACTATAAAAATATAATTTGGCCAACATCACACCCCAGCACTTCCCCCCTCCCTCCCTTTCCCTCAACCCTTGGTCCTTTTCATCTCCTGATCTCGCTCAGATTTCATGAGATCCGCTCCTATCTTTCTTTTCCTTTTTCCTTTCTAGCTTTCTCATATGAGAGAAAACGTATGTCCCTTGACCTTCTGGATTTGACTTATTTCACTTAATTTAATGGTCTATAGTTCCATCTATTTTTCCTGCAAATGACATAATTTCATTTTCTTTATGACTGAATAAAAGTACATTGTATATATTTGCCAGATTTTCATCATTCATTCATCTGTTGATAGATACCTAGGCTGGTTTCATAGTTTGGCTATTATGAATTGGGTATGATACATGGGTGTGCATATATCACTGTAGTAAAATGACTAATTCTTCAGGATAAATACTGAGAAGTGATATAGCTGGATCATATGGTGGTTCCATGCCTAGTCTTTTGAGGAATCTTCATACTGATTTCCATAGTGGTTGTACTTACCTGCAATTCCATTAACAGTGTAAAAGTTCCTTTGTGTTCCTTTGTCTTAACATCCTATCCACAGTAAGTAAAATTTTTAAATGGAAAGGGAAAAGTGAAGAAACATAGATATTAGCTTTCTATATGTAAATTACATAAATGTGTGTGTTTCTGTGTTTGTGTATAATCTTCTTAAGATATGAACAAAGTAATTTAAATGCTCAGCAAAGTACCACCTAATTGGCTTGGTGACCTAAAGGAGTTAATGCTGCTTACAAATGCAGAAACCTTACTCTAGGGAGTGGTTTGGACATCTACATACTCTCAGTATTTATTTTTATCCTTGGAACACCTTCAGAAAATGTCATGTTGCTTTCCAGGTTAGTAACAGGATCCTGCTAATTTACAATCTGCCACTTCTCTCTCAGCCTTTGGCCACAGATTTTGTGCTTCCATCCACTCTCTGGTTTGAAACTAGGAACCTGGGTGGAGAAGAGCATTATCCCAAATTGCCTACATTTGTTTCTGTGCCTTCTCTGTCATTTCCACACCAGCATTTTGTTTCTCACCAGGCATCTGGTGGCTTGGATTCTTTTTGAAAGTTACTTTTTAGAATCCCCAAGAACCATCTCAATTAAGCTCATTCTGACGATATTTTCAACAAAGCCCCAAAGTAACTAACAATAATTTTGTTCAAATTTTTACTTTTAATGATATGTTTGGGAAGAATAGTAAATATACTTATGTTTTAGGGTATCAGTGCTAATTCATAGGCATGCAGAAATTATATGCCTCACAGTTTGACATCAAATCTTGTAATTATCTGACTACATATTATACTCATGCATTTCAAGCATGAATGGGCAAAGCCTTCATTAGAAATTATGGACCCACTGTTTAGGGGGGGAGAAAAAGGTTAACATCAAAAGGAAGGCTGGCATTTGGTAAGCTTTCAAAAGCACAGCCCTGCAACTATTTCAGCCTGATTAACCATTCACACCTTTATATTTGTTTTTAAAAAAATAAACCATCTGCAGTGTTGTGTGTGTGTGTGTGTGTGTGTGTTTTAAGGATCTTTAAAAAGTAAATAATGCTGTTTGGACACTTCAATCCATTTTTCCTTCAGTTAAACAGGATGAGAGCTAGAGTCCAAGAAGCTGGTAAGTAACATTTTTCAAAGGAAAGAAAAAATGTGAAGAAGGCAGGGATTTTAAGGCAGTAACTGATGTTACATCTAAAGAGAAGGACTTAACATTTTGAAGCTCTACAAGTACCATCTTTCCTTTCTCCATGGCTTCAATATTTGGGGATTATCAATTGCCACTCATGGCTGCCGTTGCTGGAATATTATTTGAGAAGCTATGCAATTCCTTCCAATTTCCTCTCCATTAAAGATTGGCCATTTGCCCATCCCCCATCCCAATCAGTCTAATTATCACAGAATTTCCCTGCAGATCCTTTCTTCCAACAGTACTGGCCATCTCACAGTCAGCACCTCAGTCTCGTGGCTGTTGGCATCTTGCACCATGCAACCCTTGTTCCTCCTCACCACCTTTCTTCTCCACTTGCACATTAGCTACAATCTGTCAGCCAGCTGTACCACAGCAAGGATGCCAAAGAGCAGGGCAGGCACCAAAGGCTATTGACGGCACAGTCAATAATCACTTGCCTTTTGTATTGAATTCCTATTGTGTAGAATCCATGTAATTGACTTTCAGGGCTGGCTATTTTTTTTTTTTTAAGTTCTCAGATGCAATTTAATTTTTGCAATAATATTTCTAAACTTGATTATTTTCCATCCACACTAAAACATCAGTATACCCAACATTTAAAGCCCAACAATATATGATTAATTTGTAGATGCCATGGCAACCAAAGATTAAATTTGAATTTGAATAAAAGAACTCAGCCTCCCTTAAAATTCTTCTCTTAGCTGGAAAGAATACTAATATAATTTTATGTGGAACCTTGTCAAATGCATTCAAGAAATGTCAAACTATATTTTTAGCCATGGAGTTTGCTTAATCCCATAAGACTCTATCTCGCCTTTATGTTGACAAATGAACAGCACTGAAATATCAGGGATCTGAGCTTCTGTCAAGATCCACTTCGCATCAAAAGTTGTTGTTCTTGCGCAGCTGTTTTCTCAAAACTTCTGAATTAGAATCTACACTTACCTTACCTTTATGATTCCCCTGGGTTTGCTTTGAATTTCTTTGTTGTCACCCCTTAATTGACTCCAAACTTTACTTTTATAGACAAGTCAATGAAGTGTTGTGGAAACATTAAGCAACAGGAAAATTGGATGAGAACCTCCTGATTGTCATTGACTAGAAAAGTAGCATCTTCACTCATCTGCTTCCCAAGTTTGTTTCCTGAATAGCATATATGACACCAATTCCCTTCCCTTCATGTTTTTCTTCATATTATTAATTTTAGGGAATACAAAATTAGTATCTTAATAAAATCTCCTACTTGGACTCTACTAAAATAAGCAGGGCTAAAAAGTGTATGCATTGAAAATATTTAATAGAGTGTATTAATTTTGCCTCAAATGTAGACTTTATTTAGAACTCAAAAATCCATCTGGAGAAAAAATTAGAAGACAAAATGTTTTATAGTAGTTAAAATTTCAAGTTATCCACATTGTGCCAAGACTATGTTGCAAAATTCTACATTTTCAACACCCCATTTTTGTCACTACTATCTTTGGCCACTCAAGACTCTTCTCATCTTTTGAAAAGTATACCTGAGATAAAAGTATTCCTTAGAGAATATAAACTATTCATTGTGCATTTTCATCACTATACATAATTCATATAATTCATATCTTAATTCCTAAAGCAGAGAAAATTCTGGCAAATGACATAACACTAGCATCAGGTATATTTATAATTTAGGGTGACCTATTTAAAGCTGACCTCATTTGAAGGGGGGAAAGAAGCTGGCTATGCGAAATAGTGATTATACAATTGTGGTATCAGTTCATATTTGACTGAGCTATGGAATGATAGTACAGTGAAAATAAAAAGAGGTTAAAATTAGTAAAATGTCTTCATTCAGAAAATGCAAATCATGAACTATATTTTAAGATGTTCTCATTTATAAAATACTATAATTTTTAAAATTAAGTAACCCTAACAGTATTAACAGCCGTAATTCCACATGCTTTATCTTTTATCTCACAGCAGTTCACAGCTATGTCCTCTAAGTAATAATTACTAAAAGTAAGCCACCCCCTGGGCAAATGGCAACAATACTTACTAACATTTAATGAGAGGTAAAAAATCAAATTAAAGCACAGGGAGAACTGGAAGAGCAGGTCATTTGCTGGTGGGAGGGTAGACTGGAAGAATTTTATGTAGATGATGCTGTATTACAAAAGGCAAAATTACAAAATGACTGTTCTCAATATTATGAGGTGAAAGGGGTAGAGATGGAGGTACTTACTCTGATAACTACAAAGAGGAAAAATCTGAAATAATTTGATCCAAAACCTGGGCACCGTGATACTTGTCAGCTTTTCATCAAATCTGGTATACTTTTAAGAAAATCTGCTGTATCAGAGGAAGCCTACAAAATTGTTCGGTAAGAAGCCCAAACCAAATTCTAAACCTCACCCTGGGGGCTAGGTAGCCTTAACTGAACATTCATATTGCTTTGTGGCCATGTGTCAGACTTGAGGATGCTGCCCAAGGAGAAGCCGTCCCTCTTCTCATCCATCTTTGTTTCATACCTGCTTCTCCCAGGCATACTGTATAGTCTCACAGCACCAAAAATTCCTCCCTTTGGCTTCCCTTAATACCTGATGGTTATGATTCCAGAATGCCTGATGGTTTGACAAAAGTAGGTCAAAATGTTCCTATGACCAACTTTCTGGAAGTGGGAGTTCCCAATCCTGTCTCTGGGAATGGGATCAGGTGTCAGTACTCTTTGAAACTACCAGATGATTCCAATGTGCAGACAGGTTTGAAAACCACTGACTGTAGAATTCAGGTAAAAACTGATCAGGGCAAACAACCAGACAATAGCTTGTTTCACTATGCCTATAGATAAACTGCATAATAGCTTTATAAATACTGACATCTTAATAGCATTTGTATTTGTTTAAGATTTGCACAATGCATATTCATTAAAAACCCATCTTCCCACCATTCTTGATGATAAACCAAAGCTAGCAAGTCAGTCAACAAATACATCATGAGCTTGAGGTCTCTCTGCACCCATGCTGGTAACGGCCAACCTGACCGCAATAAAAAGCATTTCATTAACACTTCAGTAAGTGTTATTACGAAAATGTTTTTCTGCCCACTTGAGCCTTAAATGTTTGGGTGGAATAAGTGCTGAGTGGTACAAGGATTCTGGTTGTTCCTATGAGATATGATTAAAGTGTAGTGGTTCTTGTCTTCCCTGAATTTTATTGGTCATGTCAAAACAGGGAGGACTAACCCTTTAGAGAATGGATAAGTTTATGTGGTGTGATAGTGGCACCAAAGTGGCACCTGCCCCAAATCCACTACCCACACTCTTCTTTCAACATTCTTGTCTCATGTCCATTTCCAGGTTCATGAGCCCTGTTTTAAAAGCATAAAATAGGCACATCTTTCCTTACCAGGGTGCAGCCACCATAATGTAGACTTTCAAGAAGAACTAGATTGCCAATATGAATTCCTTTTTAAGGAAGGATCAATGGGAGCCAATAAGGATTTCCAAATGCTATAGCACCCAGAACTGGCAGAAAAGAATATATTCAACCTTGTTGCCATGAGGACCACACAGTCTCTTAAATCTTGAGAGTATATAAGTAGTTTTCCTGGAGACATTTCTATGGGTACTTTACAAACAAGGGCATCCAATATCTCTGTGATCACCTCGGCCTGCCCCTGACAGCATGCCTGCCCTTTAGCACCACAGCTGTCCCAATATTGGCAGACCTTGCTCAAAGGTCTGGAGGGAGAGTAACCTGTAAGCCTCACAAAGGGGGAGCAGAGACACCTGCAGAATGCTGTGCTCTCTGGTGCTGACAAGAAAATAGACACTCGGGATCAGCAAGGGAATTCTAGTTCAGAGGAGGATTTAGTCATGGATGTGGTTAGCCTCCTTATTAATGTTTAAGTGGACTATTTTGTGTTTAACAAACTTGCAGCCAGAAAAAAATTTTTAAAAATTGGCATAAAATAGGAGTCTCTATCAAGTAACCTACAGGCAAAATTGGTGCTGAAGTTATATTCTACTTAGCATTAGCATTAGTGTATTTTTGTATTCAATTAAATGGTGTCTTTTTGCAGGGAATATGCTCTCTGGTTTAACACAGCTCCCCACCACCACCCATACACACCACTGTATCTCATACCAGATGTTTCACAGTTTTACTAAATCAGCCTGGCCTTAGGGACATTTGAATTTGCAACTCTAGCATTTATTATGTATGCAAGTTTGACACAGAAAGACACTGTCACTCATTAAAATCTCACCACAAACTGATGACTTAAGATATCTGAAAGAAAGTCGGTAAGATACAAATAGATCAAAAGGAATTGCAGGACAACTCCTGCACAGCATGAGCATTCGCCAACCCACAAGTCTCATGAGGGAATGTCTGGGACATGTTTATCATATGTAATAGAGCATAATGTTTACTCTTTCACTCATTTATTCTATTCCATAGGTGCTTAGAATATACATGGTCAGTGAATATAATAAATACGTAAGTGAGACCCTCAGTGGGGTTTGGAATACTAAAGGTCTAATTTGATAAGTTATTTTTAAATTATGCAGACAACTTATGAGTTTTGTCATGTAAAAAATTTTGGAGGAAAAATGTTAATCTGAATGGAGGCAAAAAGGTGATATCTTGGGAAATACATGGGCTAAAATAAATTTGGATTGTTCTTCAGTTAGTAAAAGCAGCTCTGAGCCTCACAAGTCCCTTGATGTCAGAGAAAGTATTTTCTTCAAAATCCTTATGGTCTATATAGTCAGTTGGAGATATCAACAATTTGGGGAAAGACAGCAATGGCACTACAATATAGACTTACACAGCTAATAAAGTATGCAAAACAGACACAGGAGAATTAATTCTATCTTTATTTGATGTGTGTTTATATTATCAAAATTAAGAGTCATTTTTTGATATTTAGGACCTGGTTGGGCAGAAAATTGGGTTCATTTCACTAATTTTTTTATTTAATCAAAATAAAATACAGTTTTATTTAAAAAATCTGCACTTAAGTTTGCAAAAAAATAAAACAAACGAAATGAAACAAAACCCTTCCATTGATTCTATCATCTCTAGTTGAAATAGAAAATTCCAACTAGAAATTAGGCTAATTATAACAGAAGTCAAGGAAAAAGAACTCAGATCTTGAAAATCATTAGCCTCCTTTTTCCCTAGTAGCTACAGATTCATAGTATCTTTTATGGTATATTTTAAAATCTTTAAAAGATACTTTTCTTTTCAATGAAAATGGATAGCTTCTCTCTAGGTTTCCTGTTTCATCTGAGCACTTGACTCATTTAGGCACTGCTTCTCACATATCCTCTGGTTAACAGTCAAAGAAAGAACAACTTGGAATTTTTAAATTAGCACATGTAGTATCCTAACTTTCTTTCTGTGAGCCCTTGTCTATAGGATTAAAGAAATTATTGATGTGGACTTTATCTTCTCTTTTAATTGATATCTTTGGGAATGGCAAAGGTATGTATTTGATCTTAGACTTGACTAGTAAGTAATTAGAATTGCTTGCTCAACTGACTCCTCTCCTCATACAATATTATGTTCAAAAAGCAACTCAAGATGTTTCATTGATCAAGTTGGCAGACTGGCGAAATAGTGGACTCAGGTCCAGGTCTGACTTCATACCAGGTTTATCACTGGTTAAGATCTAGGATAAATCTTACATATATCAGCAGCCAGGATAAAAGAAATCTTTTCATTTCCTAATCAGCCTTCAGATACATAGGACAGAGGAAAATATATGCCATACATGGCTTTAAGAAAACTCTCAGGACTGGGGATGTCACTCAATGGTTAGAGCACTTGCCTAGCAGGTGTGAGCCTCTGGATTCAATCCTCAGCACCATAAAAGAAAAGAAAAAAAAAAAGAAATGCTTAACCATGTCTTATCAAAAAAAAGTCTCCAATCATTCAAGCTCTTCAATCACTTGAAACATGATGTAATAGGTTTTGTAAAGCAATAACAACAAAACCTAAGTACAAGGCACTTCATTGCTATAAATTTCCTTTTGATGTTCATAGAACATTTAACTACAAATGCAACATACTCTATGAATATAAAATCTTTAATACTTTCAAAATCCTTGGGGCAAACAACTCCTAAAGGATAACAATTTCACATAAATAAGACACTTAGCACTTAAATAACCAGAAACTGCAGCATCTATCTTAAACAATGATAGTATAACTTATTCTTTCATTTTCTTTCAGTTCTAGAAATAGCAGGCTTTCCACCACCTATATTTGTCAAAAGAGAATCAGAATAAATAGCTGAATTTGATAAAGTTGAAAAGTAATAGTTTGGCTGTATGTAATGGAAATATCACTTGGTGCCTAAAAAGATATGCATTCTCCTCCCTCCATCTAATTATAAACTTCAGCAAATTTAATTGGCATGCTGGCAGAAAAAGTTTCCAATAAAAATCTGTGTATATTCCATGCCATATTAAGGTCTACCATTACATATTCCCAAGATAATTATTTAGCTTGGGAGGATAGCACAGCAGTTGAGAACAAGGAAAACTTGGAACCAGAGGGCCTGGGTTTAAATTCAGTTTCTGCACTGACCACTGGTATGACCTTGGGCAAGGTCAAGGCATTTAACCTCCCTTAGCCTTAATGCCTCCAATTGTTTTAGGGTTATCTTAAGTGGGAAATGAGTGTATATACAACATAAAGTCAATGATATAATGAAATGAGTACCAGATATTAATGTTAGCTAAAATTAAAACTTGAAAAATGAAGCTGTGTACCTCTTTTGTAGCACTTTTAGAAGTAACTGGATTATTTCCCTCATTGTTTCTTTTACCTTTATTCAGCACCTCCCATGGGCCTAGCTCTATTCTAAATATGCATGTATACATGTATATATGTTTATATAATATATGTAAGCATTATTTTGAACACATAATATATTAATATAAATATAACATAGATTTATATATAAGTAGTACTCTCAATAAAATTCACTTGAAATAGCATTCAACCTACAGGAGGTGCTAAGTAAGAGGTCAAAGAAATGATAAGGGAAGCAATCCACTACTTCTAAAAGAACTACAAAAGAAGCGCATAGCTTCTTTTTAAAAATTCTGATCTGACCTAATATTAACAACCAGCATTCATTTTATTATAGCATTGACTCTCAGGAGAAAAAAATCAAATATCAATGTCTTTTGGCATTTATTTAAACTTCTTCAGATAAATGATGGATAAATGGTACTTTAATAGGTATGGAACATTATGTTAGGAAAATCATAAAGAACATGTGGACAAAGGGGACACCTGCCTTGAGGAAGTCTAAACCAAATAATAGAAATAAAGGATAATGGAATTGAAAGAGACTTAAACTGAGCTGGGAATGGAAAAGAAAAAGTGAATATCCCTTGCTGTAGTGGGAATGCCTTTCTATAAGAAATTTCCTCAGTGTCTTTCATATTTTAGTATAGTCCAATTCAACACCTTTTCCTAAGTGTCTTTCATACCCTTAGTGCAACATATTCCATAAATTTTTAATAAACGAATATAAATTGCATACATCATACCTATTACATACTATGGAATTTTTTTGTATTTTTGAGATACATTGAAGTCATAAGACAAATAGCAAATGCCAGTATTTTTGCTTCTATTCTTAAATATCTATACACCACGTAATACACATTTTTTACTCAAAATTCCTTTCTTAAATTTTACATAATACTCTATTTATACTTTTGTAAAATCCAAGAGTCTTAAAAATTAAAAGACTCTTGATCATCATTTGTGATGCTATCTGAACATAGGAGGTTAGACTCTCCTGTCTTATTAATTTTTTAGTGGGAACTTATTATTTCAAAGGAACATGAAACACAAAACTAAAATATTTATAGAGACATTAAAATATTTATACATGCAAAAGCAAAATGACCACGTTTAGTTCCCTCTATATTTCCTAATGAATAAAAAGGAAATGTAAAAAATAATTCCTCTCTTACATGCTCTGCTTCAGTCAAATGATCAAACAAACTTACAATGCTGTTCTGGAAATTTTAGGTGCCATTAAGTCTACTGTGCTTGGGTTTCTTCTACACACAAGTTCATACTGGTGTCCTTTCCATACCCTCTTAACTTGCTGATGCACTACATTCCCAAGAGCATATATTTGCCTGGTTGACCAGGTCAAGGGCAGATTCTACCTGGCCCCTGTGACCATGTCTTCGCTGTCCTATTTTATTTCATCTCCTTCCAGTTTTTTCTTAAGAGAACTTCCTCTGCAAGTCATGCGCCTCCAAATTTCTGATGTATGTTTTTTTTTCCTAGAGAATCTCACATAAAACAAAATCTCAACAGAAAGATAATAAATTAATTATTTAATCTGGTTTCATTTTCACTGTCTAATGAAAGGTAACACAAATTTTCCAAACATGGGGTTAACTAATCAGGAAGAAGGCGGATGCCATGAAGTAGCTTCACTGAATAGGCAGGAAGAAAAAGCAAAAGAGGGAAAACTCAGTAAGGTTTGGATTTTGGGTCCAGCTCCATTAGTTAAATACCTGGTTTGTACCCTTCCATTTGTCATATCCACTTGTTCATTGACTTTGCTAATTCTGTCCTTATGATCTATGTTCTGTAGTTTAAATTATTTTTATCATAAAGTTCAGCAAAGCTATTATTGCCACTTTATTTCCAGCAATAAATCCAATTCAATTATGCTTTCTATTCTGTCATTTTGAGATATCAGTGGAAGAGAAATAATTAGAAAACTGGCATTGATAATAATATGAATTGTCAAGCTCAATTCCAGACAGAATAACAAGCCAGATTTGATGTTGGTGATATTACAAGTTATTATTCATTGATAAACTTAGAACTTTCAGAGGAGTCAGGAATACAGTGACACGTATATATTAGAAAAAATTTTAATTCAATAAACTATTTTTAATTTTGTGAAATAAAAATAACACAAAGATTTTGTTCCTCCTTCCCTTCCTTTCCATCTTCAAAACTATGTGACTAGCATGGAACAACAGAATATTTACCATATTTTAAAACTGTATGTATATCTAATCATAAATTATTTCACTTTTTTCAATATTTAAGTTGGAAGGAATACTTTTTTCTTTCAAATGCCACAGGAGTATTTCCTTCCTCTATTCTATTCAGATTGAAAATAAGTATTAACCAAGAAGGCAAATGAATAGTTCTCCAATATATACCATAGTTAATTATCCCTGACTCTCCACTGAAATTTTACCATCCGGTCTTAAGTAGTACTGTCTGGTTGCAGGGACATGCTCAACTCAGCTTTCTTCCCCCTAGAGCTGGGTGCGAGACTACACAATGACAGCAACAATGACTGTTCAAGGCAAGTTTGGCAGGATCTGCAAAGATCAACCTGTGTCTTATACTCCTACCCTTTACCTGAAGGATCACAACACCATTCTGGAAGAATGACATTGATACTCTATTACTTTCATTCCAGGCTATCACAAGTATGTGTCTTCATGGTTATGGAAACAAATTTATCACAGCATACCTATCATGCCTGGTTCCATGTTGGGTGCTAGGAGTGCAGTTATGAATATAATTGGCATCACAGCTCCCCTCAAGAAGCTTATAGCTAAGGAAAGAGGGAGTTTTCAGATTGGCCTCTTATAAAACAGCCTTTTGAGAAAAAAATACCACCAACATAAATATTAATTATAAAATCTCTGAAGAAATAGAAAATGTGAGACAAATAAGAAGGCAAAATATGCCACTTAAACATTTAGATAAATAAAATAGTATTTATATATAAAATAGGTATGGTTAAAATATTTCTAAAAAAATACTTTCTTCTAAAAATCTTGTTCTTGCTGGAGCCCCAAAAGAACTCATTAAGAATATTCAAAATTTTTCTTGTTGTAATACAACTACAAAGGCTATGTCCTATTATGCCAAAGGCATTTCCACATAAAGGTATTGAATAAGCTTGTCTGGCTCTAATGAAACTCCAAGTTTCAAAAAAAAAAACTGTTAAAATCATACACAATTTTATGAACACATGATGACAATATGCTCTTGAAATAAAGGTAAAACTGGTAAATTAACTAAATGGTTTTAGGTGTCTATGACATCACTTTGTGGCAGAATCTTTGCTTGCAGCAGCACATGCACGTGAACACCCACAGGTAATCCTGAGAATGATATGTCAAAATCAAGCAATGTCCTGTCATTGCTGGGAGTTGATATACATGGCACATGGATTTTAGGATGAAGAATACTTCATGACCTCAGTGTTTACCATGAGAATGTCTTCTTAGATCATGGTCCTACTTCTTCTTTGTATATCCCTCTGACTTCATAAGAACTCCAAACCCCATCACGGACATGAGTCATATTAGTTGCCAGTTTAAGCGAAAAGCAACTAGAACAGGATATAGTAGGGGCTTGGAAAAGGAAATCGCTTGGTGAAAATAAAAAGGAAGTGCTTTTTCTCTCTGGTATTAAATTTGAAGGAGAAGCAAGTGCCGCCATGATGTCCACAGAGTCCCCTGCCACCGTAAACTTCAGCAGACGCTGAAGACAGGATGGCACAGCTGGAGACATGTGCTGTGGGACCTATTGGCCCTCCTTCAGCTCCTCCCTGAATGGCACAGGGCATGGACATGGACATGGTAATGCACAAGATAACCAGTGCTATTGTTTTATGTGCATCTTCACATACAGAACTCCTGCTCCTGCCAACAGCAGAGGGTCAGTTTAGTGCTGGATTACAATGCTCCTTACTTTATATGTTCTTTGACCTTAATTTTCTTAAAATCCATTAACACAAAAATCAGTAAGCCTAACCTGGCATTACATACTTCTGTCCTCTGCATGGGGCTACTGAGAGCCAGCATATGTCAGGACTGCTCAGGAAATTGGATCTACTAGAGCTTGACACTCAGTATGAGAGGATCAAAGATATTTCACAGATTGGTTGATATAAGCCTCTTCTTTGGATCACATCAGTCCCAATATTCCTTTTTAAACCATGGAAAAGCTTTGAATTATTTCCAAAAAAGTAAAATCCTCCTTTCAAAGATACATTAAAAGGCACCCTTTGATTGTTAATGTAAATAGTCACTTGCTTTTCCATGACAGGCACCTTCATCATTAATATTCATTTCAGGATGAGAATTCTATACACAGATGAAGGTCAAAGCCACCTGAGACTCCTCTCATGAGGAAAATATTATTTTTAAAATGTTATCAATGCACACATATGTAGACGTATAAATATTTATATGGAAACTTACTGCCCACTCAGTGAATAGAAGTGGGAATAGCAATGATGTGCTCTGGGAATCCTCCCTGTGTGACTGTACTTTCAAAGCAGAAGAGCTCAGTATTTCCTTTGCTATTTCTATCCCTGTGCCTAACGGGGAAAGGTCAATGTTTCATATAACGTAAGCAGAAACAGACTCTGGATTCCTTCCCAGTTTACAGAAAGGAAAAGATGACAGGCGCCAGAAGGCTAGATGGCTTAAGATCACACTGGGAGGTTAAACCTAGAACACAATTTTCTTGACCCTCAATCCAGTCCTAGTTTTGTGGTAAAGCAATAATCTTTGGTGTGCGGGGGGGAAGTATTAGGTTAGCTAGCAGAAATAGAAAGCATTACAATAGTGAATTGAGGACGAACTATGAAGTGTGGCCAGACCTTGGAGTAAGACCAAGACAACAGCCTGAACTGTTGGGTTCCTGAACTGTTGTATTCCTAACCACAAGAGATGGAAGGATATTCAACCAGAAAGAATTAAAGGTCTTTGATCAAAGCTGCATCATGTATTTTCCTCTTAAGTCTGTCCTAGCAATTAAATCCTACCTTTTGATTAAAAATAAAAACAAATCCTTAAAAAAAAAAAAAAAAAAGCAGCAGTCTGCTGCTTCTCCCTGGATTTTTATCAGAGTAGCATTTGAGCAAAGCAACGTTCCACATCATCACATCATCTCAGTACACCTCAGCATTAGTAATTGGAAGAAAACTCCAGACACTCTGGACCTAGGCCTCGTGTGAGGTGGGATTGTAAAATTCCTGGGGCTCCAAATAAGGGTCAGGAAGCTTAGGCAGCATCGGGCCTGGATCTATGATCAGCTCTTATATGTTAGTTAGCTTTTCATCACTATGACCAAATATCTGGCAAGAACAACTTAGAGGTTTCAGAGATTCAGTCCACACTCAAGTGACTCCATAGCTCTGGGCCCAAGGTGAGTGAGAATATCATGGTGGAAGGGCATGGCAGAGGAAAGCTGTTCAGCTCATAGAGCCAGAAAACAGGGAGTGAGAGAGCCTGAGGAGCCAAGAATAAAATATATAATCCCCAAGGCACAACTCCAGTGACCTACTTCCTTCAGCCATGCCACACCTGTCTACAGTTACCACCCAGTATTCCATTCAAATTATTAATCCATCAAATGGATTAATCCATTCATTACAGTTCTCTTAACCTAGTTGTTTCACATCTTGCATTAAACCAGGAGCTTTTCGGGGACTCCTAATATCCAAACCATAACACCTTGCCATCACTGCAAAGGACTGGGACCAGCCAAAAATGTGAACAATGGCAACAAAACACTTTATATCTACATTACACTTCAGCATTTTAAGTCCTATCACAGGGTTGTACATTTATTCTTTATAGAAAACATGTAATACAAGTAGGAACTATTAGACCATTTGAGAAATGTGCAAAGTGGACCTCTGAGGATTGCACAGTATTTATGGAAGGTCAAACCACAGGTGGCAAAGCCAGAGAATCTTAACTTTTGAACTCTTGGTTTAGTTTTTTTTTTTTTTTTTTTCCCATTTGAAGCAGATTCACCATACAGTCAAAAGTACAATCACAATTAATGCAGAAATTTTTCAAAAGACATTGCCCCAAATTTCAAGGATATTACATTTATCAGAGTTTGTGTATCTTCTTCCAAACAGTTTTTCCCAACGGAAATGGAAATTTTGATATGAGGCAGCTTGGTCTCAATGTCTAGCCTCTTCCAGTTACAATTTCTAGTGATTACAAATAAGTCATTTTTAAGTTCAGAATTTAGTGTTAATAGAATGAGATACACCTGGTAATCTGTTCTGTTAACATTCAATCGACAGCATCAGGGAAGGCTCAGAAACAGACCATACAAACTCTTTTGTGGTTACAGCCATGTGTCAATTAACCGTGGGACGATGTTTTGAGAAATGTGTCCTTAGTTGATTTTATTGTTATCTGAATACCATGGAGTGCACTTCCACAAACCTAGATGGTAGGGCCAACTATACATCTAGGCTATGTGGTATATACCATCATATATGCAGCCATAGTTGGCCAAAACATTATTCTGCAGCCATGACTGTACCTGACACTTCTCTAGGATAACCACTGGGCACAGTTAAGCTAGACTGTATTTTTGTTCCCTGAGAAAGATCTGTTCCAGGTAAGAACAGATCTAGGCAGGACCTCTGTTGTGAAGATTACCTATGAAATCTGGGATTCATCTGTACAGCATGTCCACACCAAATCTCATTGGGGTCAGACATCATCTTTCTCTTAGTAGTTCTCATTTTCAAGTGAACGGACTAACAAAGATAATCAACTATGTTTATCAAAGGTGTCAATAAAGTGTTGTGTCTGTATGGGGTTGTGCTTTTTGCACTCTATGATTCTCTTATAAATTTATAGAACCTAGAGCCTTTTAGCAATATACTATCTTCAAGTTTGACTAACCCAATGGTTAAAAACAGAAATTACTAGGTTAACAACTGAACTCAGCATGAAATGTGTACTGGCCTATTTGTTGTAGCTTTATAATAACAAAGCATAAAAATACACACAAAAAAAGTTGAAACAAAATTCTCAGAACTCTTTGTTACTTACCATTAAGTCAGTAGGTTCAATGAGAAAAATAAATATACAGACCTATTTTTTAAGTCCTTAAAAAATGTTTCATATAGTCTTGAGATAGGCCAGACCATAATTCTTACCTGAAAATTGTACATGCAAAAAAAAGTCTTAGCTGGGCACAGTGGCACACGCCTGTAATCCCAGCACTTTGGGAGGCTGAGATAGAAGAATCACAAGTTCAAAGCCAGCCTCAGCAATGGCGAGGTGCTAAGCAACTCTGTGAGACTCTGTCTTTGAATAAAAAAAAAAAAAATAGGGCTGGGGAAGTTGCTCAGTGGTCAAGTACCCCTGAGTTCAATCCCCAGTACCCCCCAAAAAGCTTCACAATACAATTTAGAATTTCACAGGGAAGAATTTTCTGTTAATTTTAGCAACACCTACATGTTTGTGTGCTCAAAAATACAGTGTGTGTGTATGTGTGTGCATGTCCTTGTGGAAAACCATCATTGATATTCAAATGGCACTGATTTTTTTTCCATGTCCACAGATATTTCATATGATGTCTGGACTTATCTATATTCATAAATTTGTTCTACTCAAAGAAGAAATAATTATTTAAAGCATCAAAGTCTTTCCAAAATCAGGAATGCATCTTCTATCTTAGTTTGAAATGGGAGAAGTTAAAATTTTCTTACCATCCAAGCTGTGACAAAGTCCCCCATCCAGGTCCCTACTGCAGCTAATTTCATGAAACTTTCATTGCGGATGCCCATATAGTCTGTAATGATATATGCTCTGTGGAAACAAACACACAAAACATTGCCCAGACTCAGAGAGCCATCTAGTCAAAGCTTCTTGGTTCAGCAACACACAAAAGGACTTTCCCTTGGGTCTCAACAAGCTACCTTGTTATGGTCTCACCACATATGTTTATACATTTGAAAGCGCTCTGAAGGTGTCTGGGTCAGTTTCAATTAGATTTGAAAGCTGATTGAGGCTCTAGCAATTACTATGTGCATTTCACATTTGAACTGCAAGATTGACAAGAGCTTTTGAAAAATCAAACAAATACTCAGCAAAGGCATCATTTCATGCTCACTCAAGTCTGAACAGAGCAGAAACAATTTCTAAATTAGATAGCTTGAAAGGGGAGAGGAGAGCTAAGTTAATAGGTGTTGTGTCAACTCAAGAACTACTGAAAAGGTGCTAGGTTAGGCTTTAGATATACTATCCACCTGGATAATGTTCAGAATAATATCAAGATCTGAGAAAAATTTCCACACAAGGAAGTAATGTTAAATTTAAGTGCATGTGATTTAAATTACTACCCAAATAACAATAACCAGAGTATTCCATGTTATCATTTTATTTTGTATATCTAATTCATGTTTCCTTGTGATAACACCAATTCATATTCTCCACCACTCAGAGACAGATTCAAAGGAACAATTGATCATTAAATACCATCATTAATAAGACCATGGTGTCATTTATTAAGCATATTCTTTTCAATTTTCTCATGATCTAATTTTTACTAATTAAGTATTTTCCCATTTTTGTGATATCTTAGAAAAAACTAGGACTCAAGAGATCACTTAACTAGCCCACTCAATAATACATAACTAATGAATGGTTTCTAGGAATCAATTTTCTCTTCCTTTCATTTTTTTTTTACTCAGCTACTGAATTTTTTTTCTGTGTTAACTCAGAGTGCTTTTTAGTTTAAGTTGTGTCCCTTTTGTTATAAAAGATAATTGTATAATTTCGAGTGTTAAATTTGATTATTCTTGGGGCTAAGGCTGTAGCTCAGTGGTAGAGCACTTGCTTAGCATGCATGAGGCACTGGGTTCAAGCCTCAGCACCACATATAAATAATAAATGAATAAAATAAAAATCCATCAACAACTAAAAATTTTTTTTTAAATTTGATTATTCTTGGGTTAATTTTATGATAGATAGTGATATGTTTCTTATTTTTCTACTGAAATTGTGAGAAGTTTTTCAAGTTAATAAGGGGCAAATTCTTTCTAATTTGGTATGTCCCCTCCGACACAGAGTTATTTCACAGAGTTATTAGTTCTTTTGTTACCTATATAACAAATATTCTGGATAATGTTCTGAATAATATCAAGATTTGAGAAAAATTTCCATACAAGGAAGCAATGTTAAATTTGATTTAAATGCATGTGATTTAAATTACTACTGAAATAACAATAACTAGAATGTTTCACTTAATAACAAAGGTAAACTTATAAACCCTTAAAGCAATTCTTTTTCCACAAGTTTCATTCACCTACCTTAGAAGGTCTATATAAATGTGTTAATGTCTCATCCCCAAATTTGGGGTCTCCAATTCCATGGATCTTCATAATAGGCAAAAAAAAAAAAAATGTATAACTACCATAAATTGCCTGCTTTCACTGTGCACTTTAAAAACAGTGTCTCCATCAATTTTGATATAAGCATAATCAAAGGTACTTATATCAAAATACCTTTACTTTAGTAACTTTACTCAAAGTACCTTTAATTTCACAGATGGAATTGAAGTGTAGGTAGTTTTTGCAACTTGCTCATGGTAAGCACCTAGTACCTACCTGGACAAAATTTGAATTTAAACTTGATTGACTCAAGTATAGGCACTTAACCAGTACGTTATAATCTTCTTCCTACAAGTATTAGTGGAGATGTAGAAACACACAGAATATCTACTCCCCTGAAACCCTCGCACTGAATGTTTCAGTAAACAGCAACAATCGAGACAAAAATCCCCTGTAAAATAAGTTATAAGAAGAAATAAGAGGAGGAGTAGCATGCAGAAGCTTCAGCTCCTCATAGTTACCATCAAGTCTTGGACTCATTTCAGGTTCACCAAGTTAAGTAGCCACTTCTACTTGGAACCCTCAAGTTAACTCAGACAGCTTTTGTTACTCCATTCAATATCATGATCACAGAAGAGCTCTGGGGAGTGACCTCAATATACTATAGAATATTGGCTCTGGCAACTGTCCAGCTCTTTCAGTGACTTCTATTTTGAAGAACTTGCTCAATGTCACTTTCCTACCTGTCTGATTTGCCAATGAATTCTAGAATCATTAGGATCAAATGAAAATTTTAGCATACATTCCTTGTGGTTACATAGATATGTATAAGAAAAGAGCATCATTTGTGGCTCTTTGCTATCCTATGTTCACCTAGAATGACAGATCAACACAAAATAAATTATCCTTTCCTGTGGCTGTTAGTACATGATAAGTTCTAGTTGCTATAACCATGCAGATGCGATAGCACAGATAATTTATGAAATAACTAATGTATTTAAAAGTGAACAGTGATATATGAAGACTAGTAATTATTCTTTGCTGCTTCAGATAAATGTGAGGAAGAGTTAGTTATAAATATGCAGACTTGTCATAAAAATTTTCAACTACTATTTCATTGATTTGCATGTCTATTAACATTTAACAATAATTCCCAGTTGGATTGTAAAGGACAGTGTATGTATACTTTTTATCAGCCAGTTTGCATATCACATGGACTTTAAGAAAGTGAAGTTGTGGAGCTGCACAAACACATGGGTTTTGGGAAGTGATTCAGGATTAAATAGTTGCTGGAAGGCACTGTTAAAACTTCAGGGTTTTTTTTGAGAATTCAGTTGATTATTTCAACTAATCATACATCTTCTGGTTGTTTTTTCTTGTACTTCAGCTATTATTTCCACTATATATCTGCATAGATTTAGAAAATAATGCAGATGCATCAGACTTTCAGATAAATATTAATCATTGATGCAGTCTTTAAAGATGCTAAATGAATTTCTTCCTAGGCCACAACTTCAGTTTTTATTCTTCCTTGAGACTTCAAACTTAACTGTCAAATCCATAACAAATGTGTAGAAACTGCAATACATAGCATCTGGGAAAGGCTAATAATCATCAGAACAACTCAACATGAGCAAGTAACTCTCACCTCTATGGAGACCTATGTGCTCAATAACTAAACTAAACAGACTCTAATATGAGCTAAATAAAAAACTATAATATTATGAATTGGTCTTATGGGTGAGAATCTTGATCATTAACAATAAAAGTTTTAGTTCACTTCAGTCTATTACTCATACCTAAGTGGATGTAGTCAATGCCAGGTGATTTAGGGGTTGAATCTCTGAAAGTTTAACAGGAGGCACTAAACATAGATCACCAAACCAATAAGGATTCATGCTTCACTGAAGATCCATCTGTGGCCAGATGGATTCATAATGTCACAGCTGTCTCTCCCAGTCATGTTTGGGCAGCATAAACAAGATTGGGGGCTTCATATACAAGTAAATCATGGGTAAGGAGTTGAGGTACATGAGAAGAGTCCTGCATTGAACACAATGTAACTAACACAAAAATTCTTAAGTATTCTTAACATACATGGAGGTAAAATTTTTTCACTATAAAATGCCAATGATTATTGGTGACCACATTTTATCCCCTGTGAACTGAGGAACAAAATCTACAGCAAGATAAAAGGAGTCAGGAAGCAGAGAGAGAATTCAAACAGGCTGATTCATGTAAAGAAGGCAAGAAGAAATGTAGGGGAGACCATGGGTGATGTGGGAGTCTAATTCCACTGTCTGCCTGAGATCTGCATTCCCACACTTTGGATTCAAAGGACATATCTGTTAATACTAATAATCACCACCTTCACACCCCATCTTTATTCTTCAGCTGACTTGACTGATTTTTTATTAGTTCCCATGAAAAGTGTTGGCAACTATTTACCATGGAAAAGATATTACAGTCTACAAACATGGTATTGAATATGTTCTTTAATTTTAACAATACAATAATACTTTTATCCCTTTTCAGAGGAATATCACTAGACTGGATGAAAAAAAAAAGTCACTAGTGCAGCTGACAGACTGAGTCTGGTTTTCAAATTATTCCTCATGAGAACAAGCATAAATATATATGTGCCCACCCTTCATGGCACTGCCCAAGGCAGAGGGGAGACTGTGTTTACCTCTACAGGTTCCATAAGTGTGCTGAAGTTTAAAATAGGGCTCTCTTCATCAATTGAAAATGCTTATATATGCTCTAAATGAGAAAAATCTGTTAGAATGTGTCTCCATTTTGAGATATGTGGGGCAAACTAGGAGCATATGTCAAATGAGTGACAGTAAGTGAAGTATCTGTGCCTTGAATAGATAAAAAGCTAGATCAAGAGTTCAGATCTCTTAGCTAGCTAATGCAAATGGAGCTTGATTCTGAAATAAAAAGTATTGAAAAAAGACAAAGACAGATAATGTGTAGCTTGGAGAAAGTGAAGGCTACATTTCTGACAGATCAAACATTTTTATAAATCTCATACAAAGTGTCAGAAGAAGGTAAAAGAAGATCAGAATAAGCAGACATCATATAGCATGTGGAATAGAGCTGAAGACAGCGGCACAGGAACTTGGGAGAGGATTCACAGAAGTGAGTTTGCAATGACATAAGAGTGACCTAGGGTAGCAAATACAGGACCCTGAAGCATGTTCCCTTACTGCACTCAGCTTTCCCTGAACTTGGTCCTTCCATGTAAGAACTCCAAAGCCTGTGGGACATCTCTTTAGTCTGATAATGCCTTATTACCAAATGCCCTTCAAATTAGGAGTGAGATGGTTCTTATTGCTCCATATATTTGTTCTGCAACATTACTAATTATATAGCTTTATTTGATTTTATAGTAAAGAATTTCATGCTCTGCTTTTGCCATGTGTACTTCACAAGCTTCACCATACCAGCTCATAGTTTAAAAAAACAGAGAGAGATAAAGCTGCATTACCACCCACCTTGTGAACATTTCAGATCCATCAAGCTCCTCTCAAATAATTCAGTAAGTTTTCTGAGAGTAATTTTTTATGCTATTTGGAGCTAGTACTTTGAGCTCCCACAGAACTTGTTGTCTCTTTTACCTACTCACTATAATGAAGTCCTCTTGGTACTAAGGCCAAGGGTGGTTCCAAAGATTCTCTCTTTCCTACGAATGTCCACCAAAGACCCTCCTCATGTTGTCAATGTGGACCAAGACCCAAGCTAGGCCAACAGCAGTGAAGATACCATTCCAAATTCTACTGTTGCAACCAATGCCACCCTCATATATTCTAAGATCAACATCAATACATTACATCACATCACCTGTCTGTGCCACCATAACCCAATATTGAAAGTGTCCCTTATGCACTGTGGTCCCAAATTCCCACAAAGACTACAGAGAAATGTGTCTTTGAACTTTTATTTGTTCTTGTACAATAGTTTCGTACTTTCAGATTCAGGTGTGAGTCAATGGACTAAGAGTTAAATAGATTCTGTTTTATTTATAATATCTTTCTTTTCAACACCTGCTCATTTTCTTCAAACCAGATATCTTGCTTCAACTGTCTCTCAGATATAATTCCCCTGGAGGTTCTTCGGTGCCACATGTAAACATCGCTCTAAAGGCACTTTCACATGTCAATTTGGTCAAGTGAGAAATTATATTTCCCTCTCTAGAATCTACCAAAATGACAGTACAGGAATAAAACATAAATAAAAGGATAAACCTGCAGTGTAGGCAAAGACATGACAGATGATGAGAAATTTTAATAAAACGTTAGAAAGGTGATTGAGGTTATGGGAATGGTTTCAGCTTCTCTGTTATAACTCCTTCTGGGGGTATGCATAAAAAAAAAGGTGAGTTCTTTCTCTGGACCTCAATAATACTCAGTATTTCTGAAGGGTGAAGGAGAGAAAGGATGGACCTTCTCAGGAGGATCAGTGGAAATGCCACATGATGAGTTATTAGCCCTGTTCCAGCTAATAAAACAGGGAAGGACTTTCATCCCACCTGCATATAGATCTATACATACATGTATGGATCTATAGAGATAGATAGCTAGATCAACCTGGAAGAGTTTCACTTTCCACTATGCTGTTTTTCTGAGTTGAAAATAGAAATTCATCTCAAAGAAAAACTGAAAAGCTGTCCTCAAAGCTTATTTAACAACCAAGGGTCCCCCAGTGAAATGGCCAAATCCCCAAAATCACAACCTCTCTCCCCCAATTCTCACCCATCAACAAGCTTATCCATGCACAGAATATTGCAACCATCTTTTGTTTCCCATACTGAAATAAGAGCAGACTTCAGACATTTCCATGTATTTGAGAAAAATT
This sequence comes from Geosciurus inauris, assembly GCA_004024805.1. NCBI lineage: Eukaryota > Metazoa > Chordata > Mammalia > Rodentia > Sciuridae > Geosciurus > Geosciurus inauris. The sequence goes on from PVHX01013184.1 coordinate 23,908, forward strand.
TTCAAAAGGAATAGAAAAAAAGCTCAAAACTAAGCAAAACCAAGGAATTTAGAGGAAACAAATAGTGCAGAAAGCCAAAAAAATTTGTGAGGACAGAATAAAGGTATTTTTTAGTACTGTAAAAGCAAAATTCAGCTATATACTGTCTACAAAAAATAATCTAAAACTAAGGCTATCTAAAGGTTAAAAGTAAAATAGTAGATAAAGACAACATACAAACAATAACAAAAAGAAATCTGATGTGTTTATATGAATATTAATATTTAAAAGCAAATAATATCATGGACCAATAGGGAGCCTTCCTAAAACTAAAAATTTAACTCATCAGGAAGATAGAATGTGCCCCCAAAATATGTAAATTAAAATAAATCAACAAAATGATAAGGAAAATTCACATGAAAAATGTCAGATATCAATGAAATTCTCTTAATAGCCAATAGAGAACAAGAAGACAAAGATAGGGGGCATAAAGGATTTGAATAAGAGGATTAATAAACTACCTAATGGATATATAGAGGATAACTCATGAACACACTCGGTCCTATGTAAAGGTGTAAAATTGATCATTCCCTGGCAAGATTAAATAAAATATGAGTAGGTACCCTTAATCCATGTGAAAATGTAAAAGTGGTATTACTAAAGATGCTGCAGAAATTAAACAAGATAAGTATTTATATTAAGAAATTTTATGCCAATGAAAATTTAGATGAAAGTGACAAAATTTCTAGGGACTATAGAATTTACCAAAATGTACATAGGAATAAAAAGCAGCCAAAAATAGATCTGTAATTATTCACATAATTTAATCTATAATCAGAAATTTTCCCATTAGAAAAATCCAGGCCCAGATGTGTACATAGGCACCAAGAGAAATATACAGGAATGTTTATAGCATCATCATTTATAACAGCATGAAACTGGAAACAATTGGAATGTCTATCAACAGAAGAATGGATAAATATATTATGGCACAGTCATACAGTAGAGACAATTCAACAATGAAAATGAACAAATTAATGAGAGACAAAGCCTAGACAGATCTCAGAAACTGTTGTATAAAAGAAACCCAACAAAAGAAAAAGAGAATATATAATTACAAATATAAAAAGCTTGGAAACAGACAAAACTAACTATAATGTTGGTGACATATTACAAATGGTGAATCTATGCAGCAAAGCAAGAAAGTGAAGAACCAAAAAATAAGACAGTGGTTCTTTGGAGGAAGAGAGAGGTTTATTATTAGAAAATTTAGCCAGAAGCCTTCCAAATGCTAGCAATCTTTCATTTCACATGAATGTTGATAATATGGTAGTCACTTAGTAACAATTTATAACAATTCACTTTGCCATAATTAAGCTGCACATATGTATTCCATGCACTTTAATGTAGATATATTATTTTTACTTTTAATTTTCAAAAAATAAGCAATATATTAGTATAGTAGAAACTCCAGAAATAGTAGCTATTATTATCATTTTGTGGTAGAAACACTGAGGCAATAAAAGATCAACATAGGGTTTTAGAAGAAAATTATTTTGATGTTGAAATGCAGGTTGCCACAAAGAGAGGTGGAGGAACAACAGAAAATTCCAGAAGTCTGATCCAGCCTCTGCCTACTAGAGCAGTGCAATCAATGCTACGTCTTAACTAGAACAAGGACAACGGTAAAGGAATAATAAAATATGAAGCTTAAAATTAATGATTTAGTAAAGAGCATTAGGTGCCTACAATGTAATTTAGCCCTTAATTTAAAGCCTAGAGAAAATTCATATTTAGAAATTAAATTGTTTCAGCTTCTTCCATAAGGTATAGCATTTTAAACATCTTTCTGCTTTTTAACTGATCATTCTTCTTGGTGTCCTTAACAGATAAGTGATCATATAGTTGCATTCCAGGGCTACCATTTTTATGTACATTTATGCCTGATAAGGTAGAAATTAAGTCAAGTGCCATTTGAAAGACCCATAAAAATTTATATCTACTTTATATATCTCAAAGAGTAAAATAGGAAGTCACCTCAAGGCAGATGTTCCCTCAGTTTCACAAAGAATTATTCAGGTAACTTTCCAGTAGTTTTCTGGGTTTAAGATAAGAGTTACCAAGGAAGGGGAGTGGGAAAGGGTGCACTAAACTTCCGTAAATCTACACAGATCTCCAAGGCATTTGCAAAGCTGATGAGCAGGGAGGAAACGTGCAGATTGGCTCCCCAGATGGGAAGCATGGAGACTTGCTGAGGAGGACCCAGTGGTAAGGAAGAATGATGAGACCTCTCCAAATAAAGCCAGGGGAATGAGTGGCAGGCTGAGGACTTGGGCCACTTACTAAGGGGAATGGGTGGAACAGCTGTGTTCAACACCTGGTGTGATGAGTGGAAGCTCTTCTGAACTCAACCATCGTGGTGGAGACACCATTGTGGCCTAAGCAGGCTTTGAGCCAGGCAAGTAACTACGTACTGCTTAGTGAACAGAAGTCCCTACAACAGTGCAGTTGCAGCTACAATAGCAACACCATATAGTAGTCCTGGAAAACCATGTGAAGTAGAAAAATCAGATGACATAGCTTTTTCTTTGGCTACTTTTTGAAAAAACACGGACTGGATGACCCTATATTGAACTAGATTAAGGTTGACTGGGCAGGTAAAACTTCAAAAGGATATTGTATTCCTGTAGGGAATACAGGTAGAACTTTATAGCATTGATTAGAAAGGTTAAATTATATCAGGCCCAAATTTGTATTCTGATTTTGTGAAGCATTATACCACCAACATATGATGCCAGAGATTTCTGCACAATCAGCCTAAATCTGCTTGGCATATGTGTAATCCCCCATTAATACTGACAGTATAGGTGTTTTTAGTAATTAAAGCTCTGACTGGGGATTTCTCTTCAGGCAATGCAGGTCTAAGGAGCTTCATAACATATCCTGCCCTGAAAGACTAGCCACTTAGGCTGTCTCCCAGCCTTCCTGCAACTTGACATAAGCGCTGCTGCTTATCCCTGAAGGAGAGAGCCGGATAGTTACTCATTCTTTCAACTATATTGATTGAACATCTCCTATATGCTGGAAACTGTACTAGATGCTGGGAATAGCAAGATGAATAAGACATGGTCATTACCATTTAGTAAATGAAAAAAGAATTGCAAACAAACCTGCAAACCCTGGTGGAAAATGCTAGGCGTGAGAAGAGAAGCAAGGACGAAAGGTGCCTAATTCTTCTAGTGTGATGGGGAGGAGCAGGGCAAAGAGAAGGACTCACAGAGGAGGGAAAGCATTTGAAGTACAAAGAAATAGTTCTCCAAAAGAAAAGAGGACCTAAAGCAGGAGGGCATGCTACAGGGAGCAGCGAGGGCAGCTCTGGGCTGCTTCTGGAACGCCCAGGAAGATAGGCAGGTAACTCAGGAGGCAAAGGCTTCATCTGGCAGGCTCTGCACTGCCTTAAGGAAGCATCTACATGGATGTTTTCTATTTTAAATCTGTAAGATGCTTTTCATTTAGGAAACTGTGTCAGTCAGGGTTCTCCAGAGAAACAGAACTAGCAGGTGATGGTGAATGGCTAGATGATAGGGAGATAGGGAGCGTGAGATGAAGCCACACACCTCCATGCAGATAAAGAGATGTGTTTTAAGGAATTGACTAATGTACTTGGGGGCTGACAAGTCCACAGTCTGTAGGGCAGGACAGTGAGCTGGCATTTCACAGGCAGGAGCAAATGTTGTAGTCTTCAGTTAAGTTTTCTTCTTTCTCTGGGAAATCTCCCTTTTTGCACCAAAAGCTGCCAACTGATTGGATAAGGCCCACTCACATGATAAGAGTAGGCTCTTTTCCTTAAAGTCATCTGATTATAAATGGCATTCACTTCTACAAAACACCTTCATGGCAAAATTGAGGTGGGTGATTAACAACTGGGTACCTCAGCCTAGCCAAGTTGACTCATAAAACTAACCACCAGAGAAGCCATATTACTAATTTACATTTAAAGATTAATTTGCTTTTGTCTAAAACTAAAATTCCCATTGACATCTGACAGAATATTTTAAAATCCCCACGATCCCAACTTTAAAATTTAATAGAAGGTCTGTAACATTGCCTCCACTTTCCCCAACACACACACATACACATACACACACACACACACACACACGCACACACAATGGTACCCCTTCAAGTAGAAATGGTGCTTCTCATCAATACTATCATTGAGAAGTCAGCATACATGTAGTCATCTCTTAATATTTTATAATTCAAATTATGGAATATTATAATACTTCTGAAATTTTAAATCAATTTCCATGATTCCATACCTGTGCCAACATCAGTAATGAGTTTTGTTTCATTTCAACACAAAATTATGTGACTCCCTTTTTTCTTCCAGTTCCTTTATTAAGTTCTTACTTACACCAGAATTATTACTGCAGTCAAGCATGTAAGTCCTGTCTGCATCTGAATGAGTCCATGTTAGCAGGTAAATTGTTCACATTCAGGTCCCACCTAAAAGCATTCCTTTGAAATCCAATGGTATTCACTTTGATTCCTCTTGAACGCAGAGGTCATGTTTAGGTTAGGTATTTTTATCAAATGACCTGTTTTTTCTATTAAAAATAGACCATCCCTTGAACAGAATCATATTCTGCAACCAGCACACTGAACTCAGCAGTTATCAGCCTGTGAGAAACGCTGTAGAAAATTCAAATAACACAGAAATCACCAACAGCCAGAACCTGAAAGATCAGAAGTCAGTTCTGGAATCCTGATAGTTTTAGGGCATTATATGACTATAGGCAGAAGTACCTAGTCCAATGCCTGAAGCTGTAAGCATTCAGTGAATACCAATTAAATCAAAAGAGAAAGGGAGAGAAATTCCACTTTCTAGCATTGGATGGGTAAGGAAGAACTAAAAGTGGATATCAAACCAAATGGAGTATTGTGTATATTTATGGTCAGTTTATTGATAGAATAACATGTATTTATTACAGATTATAGGTTCACTCATACTCAAAAATATGCTTTTAGACATCTTCATAAAGTCCTTAATTGAGGTGATTTATTACTTGTGAGCAGGGGGCCTGAAGGACAGGAGAAAGGGACACATTGCTGGAACTCTTAACTATGGCTGCAAGTCATGTGTCCATGTGTTCCAATACCCAAAAGCAAGAAGGGTTCCTGAGCAATCAGAGTCTGAACTGGGATTCCTTATCTAGGGGATAGCAGGTAATTAAGGTCAAATTAGAGGTGCTCTGCCAACTGAAAAATCAAATCACCAAATCCAGAGAGGTGATTTAATAATAACATAGACATTAGGATACAAAATCAGAAACTTTATAGGCAGACACCAGGGAAGCCAGCAAAGACTCCTGAGCTGAAAGGCAGGCCCTCTGGTTACATACATAGTTAGTTTTTCATCCTGCACCTGGAGCTAGGAGCTAGGAGCTCTTAACATGGGCAGAGCAGGCCTAAGGGTTGCTTCTAGATAAATCTGTTTCTGAGCCTGGTGAACCGTATCTGATTATTGTAGTCAAGCAATGAGTGTACTCAGCAAGAAAAAAACAGGTGAACAGCAACTTGCATTTCACATTGCATTGATGACATTTCCCATAGCCTTCGCTCACCTTACAATCTACATTGAAAATCAAAACCGAAAAGAGAAGACAACAAACAGAAAACTATAATTTTGATTAATTTGAAGTATTTGTTGTCAGATCAACTGAATTGTCCCTTTTTTCCAGTCCCTTTCTCTTTACAATATAACCTTCCCTGTTTTGAGCACACACCTTCATAGACACCAGACGACATCCCAGGAACCATTTCAGGCCCCATCTCCCACACTCTGCCCTGGGTTTTCTCTCTGCAAGTCCTCCAGGCTCCAGCCCGTTCACTTCAAGCTGCTTCCTTAAATGCCTACCTGGATTTTTACTGCCACTTCCCCAAGACACCCCTTCCAGATACCTTAGTTCCCTTCACTACCACACAAAGAGAACATGTCCAACTCACCCCCAGGCCCTCCTCATTTTCAGTCCTGGTCACATGTAACAGCCACCTGGTTACATTTTGAAGAGACACCATGGCCTAGGCCATCCCCAAAGGGTCTGACTTAATTAAGTCGGTGTTGGGAGCAGAAATGAGTACATTTAGAAACCTCCTGGTGATGCTAACATAGCCAAACTTAACCACTGGTGTGGCTAAAGCTCCCATATACTGCCTGGGTGAACTGGAAGGTAATTTGTGGCCAGAGTCACTACACAGAGCCATGATCTCATAAGTCACAGAAAGGTCCATTGAAAAGTAGAATATGCTACAAGAATCATAAGAACTGTTAAGAATCATAAGCACCATAATAATTATAAGCACTGAAATGACAAGTACATTTGGATAGATTAGGAATGATCAAAGCCAGCACCCATGAAAAGAAAATATGTACAACTTCTTGTCTTCCAACAAAGGTCCTTCAGTTATTCATGAGACAGTGTGTTCACCAGATTAGTAGTCATTGTTTTTCAGAAAAACTACAAACATCCTGCTATGAGGAGGCATCTAGAGTCTACTTAGGGTGCTCAGCTTTCAACTCTCTGAATTCCCTCTGCAGGGTCATGAAAAAATGATGGAAATATCAAAGAGCAATCTGTTTCAGAATCATTGATTTAAAAGCACACAGCATATGATGACAAAATTATATCTTTGGTGATTAACAAAACAAGAATTACTTAAATTAGAGACCTTCTGGTTGAAACAAGCTGCCATCATAAGGTGATGTGCCAGGCATACGCCACATTCAAAGTCACATAATAAGTAAAAATAGTACCCCCCTCCCCGCAAACTACTTTTGTTCATTTTGGAGTCAGTTTTCACTAAAAAATAACTATGAAACATGAGTTATGAGTAAAGATGAGCCTCAGTATATTTTAATATTCATTTAGGTTATTTAAGAAATCAGGGAAAGGCCAAGCATTATGGCACATACCTATGATCCCAGCAACTGAGGAAACAGAGACAGGAAAATTAAAGGTTTGAGGCCAGCTGAGCGACGTAGTGAGACTCTGTTTCAAAATAAAGGGCTGAGAATTTAGCTCAGTGGTATAGCACATGCCTATCAGAGTGCAAGAGATCAATCCTCAATATAGGGGGAAAAAAACTGGCAAAGTCTCTTTGCTAATGGCTGCATTATATTCCCAAACAATGCCTGATAACTAGAAAGTAAAATGAAAAAATGTATTTTAAAACCACAGATGAAAATGCACCTATTTATAACACTAACAAAATAAAAGGGTAACAACATTGGTTCAAAAAGTATTATACAAATGAACTGTGATGTTTAAAGAGAAAAACACCTTTGTCTAGAAAGTGAAGGTTGAAGAAAAATACTATGTGTGTTGCTTTTAATAAGATCATATATTGTATAATACTTGAAGAGTTCATCAAGGGGGAAATAAACCTTTTCTTTACTCTTACCAATTTCTACTAAAATTTGTGGATTAACAAAATAACAGGACATTCAATCTTAGAACTTTTCTTAATCTACTGCACATAGCAATCTCCAACCATTCTGAGCCCTGGCTTTCCCACTTCTGAGGTTTTGTGCAATACTGTCTCTACTCCTGGGACAACTTCCTTTATCTTTTTCAAGAGTCAACTCTTACCTATCTATGTACAAAATAATATTCCAATATCACTTCCTCTTCTTTCCACTCTTCATCTTCTTTCTGAAACAGAGTTGGGCCCCCCTGCCAACTGTAAATCATAGGACATTTTCCCCCTGGTTAGTATAGGCACTTAATAAACTTTGTTGGTTAAATAAATGGCATTCTCTTGAAAACAAATGTGGGCCACTACTCAATAAGAAAGAGACTGGGCTCAATATAAAATTATATTCTTTTTCATGAGTATATTTTCCCTTTATTTCTTTGTGTTTCTTCTTTTAAAGAGTTTTAATCATAAACATAAAAAACATTCCTAATAAAATATGAAAAGCACTAGAAACTGGGAGGAAAATATCACCAGATATTCTATCACTGAACAATATATTCTAATATATTTTCTATACATATTTTTATTTTAAAAATTGATTAATTAATTCTTTTGGTACTGGGAATTGAACCCAAGGTGCTTAACCACTAAGCCACATACCCAGCCTTTTTAATATATTGTTTTTAGAGACAAGGTCTTGCTAAGTTGCTTAGGGCCTCACTAAGTTGCTGAGGCTTGCTTTAAATTTGCAATCCTTCTGCTTCAGCCTCCTAAAATGCTGGATTACAGGCATAAGCCACCACACCTGGCTCTCTCTATATTTTTAAATAAAGAAATCAAGATGCGTGTAAGGATAAAACATGTCAGAAGATTAGAGATTAGAGAGAAAACTATATAGGTCATGATTTACAAAAATAAAATGATCTGCAAACAAAACTGATATCCACCTAACTCAATAAATCTACAACAAAGGTGTAGTAAAGATTTCTACCAAGATCTCTCAGCTAAAAGAAGCAGGAGAGCTTAAAGGAAGGTCAAATATGGATGCTCCTCAACTCAAGTATGTTTATGTCTCCATAAATTCACAGCAAATTGAAAATAGCATTAGTCAAAACACACCTACCTACTGCACATTCTAGCTTGGCAACCCGTTGCCCTATAGAACCAGGTTTGTTTACCCTTACAAGCCTGTGGCTTACTGTAAACTGTGCCTCACTGTTACTGCCCAGCAATGTGAAAGAATACCATACTGTATATCATTAGCCCAGGAAAAGTTCAAAATTCAAAATTGTACATATGATTTCTACTGAATGCATAATGCTTATGGTACTACCAAAAATTTAAAAAAAAACAAAACTGTAAGTTGAAACCATTTAAAGCTAAGGACCACCTGTATTATCATTCAGACATATATCATGACAGTTTCTATGACCAGCATAGAAAATATCAAAATCATTGAAGTGGGCATAATTCTCCCATTTTTCTCCCCCTCACTAGTTGAATTTAGTTACTACTACATAGAGTTTACTACTAGCCACTGCACTAACAATGACTAGCAGAGGAATCGGGCCAAAAGCATGTCCAGAGCCCAAGGCAGATAACTTTGGGGACAGAACAGACCTGATTTGACCAATCTGTACTATAGATACTGAAAAGCATTGAGATATAAAGCTCAAGATAAAAGAGAACTGTTGCTACAATTAAGAATAAAAGAGAAGAAGCTGGGTGTGGTGGCGCATGCCTGAAATCTCAGCACTTTGGGAGGCTGAGACAGGAGAATCGCAAGTTCAAAGCCAGCCTCAGCAATGGCGAGGCACAAAGCAACTCAGTGAGACCCTGTCTCTACATAAAACACAAAATAGGGCTGGGTATGTGGCTCAGTGGTTAAGTACCCCTGAGTTCAATCCCTGGTAGCCCTCCTCCACAAAAAAAAGAGAATAAATGCTATAATTATAACAAAAATAACACAATATGCTATGGGGCCAGGGGAAGTAACCATGTGGAAATAACATCAGTATTTCAAATTTAAAGAATAAGGTAATTTATCTTTGGCAAGAGAGGTAGGGGAATTTAAGGAGAAAGAAATAAGCTGTGCAAAAATAATGAGACAAGAGAGACAATGATGCACTCAAAGTCCTTAAGGTACCCCAAAACAGAAGCACAAATAAGGAGTTGGCTAATGGAGACGGGAGAGAGCCATGAGGGACAAAGCTAGGAAGGCAGGCAGGAACTAAATCCTCCTGGACACCAAGTTAAAGAGTTTAAACCCAATCTTGAGTAAAGAGAAGCTTTCAATTATGTGAAACTTGAGAGTCAGATGCTATAAATTGTATTTTATTAAGACTAAACTGATGACAGCTTGGAGACTTGATTGATAGGGCAATGACAAAATGAAATTAGACCTGTTAGGAGGCTACTGTAGTGAATCAGGTGAAAGAAAAGGGTCTGGCTAAGGAACTAGTAGCAGAAATCAGTGAAAGCTATTTTACAGTTAAAAAGCTGTTGAAGGATTTCCCCTATGGTCCAGGCACCATACTTGTCCCTCGTTCTTGCCATCCATGGTCTTGCAGACTACCATGGAAAACAGATAGGCCTTTCCAATAACTGGAACAAAGTTTTGTGCTTTTCCCTAAATATCATCATCTTCCATCCATGAAAAAAAGTTTATATGGTAAAGAAAGATGGATAGTGTTGGTTTGAACAGTGTTATTTTTTCCTCCACTATATTTGCTAATATATTCTTTCTGGGTTTATCTAGTTTTGTAACAAAGAGTGTAGCCCAGAGTCAGTGTTGCAAAGTTGTTAACAGAAAATGCTGTCATTGTTCATGCTGTGGACTGCTGAGGATTCTGAAATTGTCTTAACTGGTTTCATGATCAAAATCATGCAGTTCTTTTGAAACTGGTATCTAAGAACCTGGGGAGAAAACTAAGGACTCAAACTACTGTTATAATAAATAGCCACAAATTGTGAGCTTTCCAAACTAAGTGTCATGACTTCTTATGACTTTTGGAGCCTTTACTTTTATCAAGATGGAAATAAATAGATAAGGGATTTTGGTTTTGTTTGACAGATTACTGAAATAAACAGAGCACTATCAAGGAGTATTCTATGTCATGTCAATAAACCATGTTTAGCAGGAAAAAAAAGCAAACAGGGATGAGAACTGATGCATTTCATTATTTAGAGGATGAGGGTTAAGTATAAAGAAGGATGGAGTTAGGAGAAACTTTAATTCTGCTTCAGTAATTGGTGAAGTGTCAGAGGTGGTGCCATTCACCAAATCCAGAAATACAGGAAGAAGGGGCAGATTACAAGGAAGGAGATACATTTTGGTTTTGGAAAACTTGAGAGACCTGCCCAGTAAGCAGCTGAATGTACCAGTCTGCACTGAAGTAGAAAGACATAAAAGTGCTCAGGCTAGAAGTGGAGTTTGAAGTTTATAATTAAAACAGTGAGAGGGGCTGGGATTGTGGTTCAGTGGTAGAGAGCTTGCCTTGCATGCATGAGGCACTGGGTTCGATCCTCAGCACCACATAAAAATAAATAAAATAAAGATGTTGTGTCCATCTATAACTAAAAAAAATTAATAAAAAAAAACAGTGAGTAAAATTCCACAAGGAGAGAAAAAGAGTATGAAGGTCACCAACTTCAAAGGAATTAGAAAAGGAAAAGAATCCACACTCTCTATACAGAGGTCTATGCTAAAAACAGGAGAGTATTATAATGAAATATAACAAAAAAGCAAGAAAATGGAACAAAATAAGAGATTCTAAAAGGGATTGACAATATGAAATGCTTAAATGAAGTGAAAAAAATCAAGAATTGTAATATACTTGTCAAATTTAACAGATTGCTATTGGCCACAGAAAGAACAGTCTCTGATTAAGAAGAGAAGAACATTAGAGTGAAGTGTGATGGGTCTTATGTAAGAAGACAGGAAACAGAGACCATAAGTATAGGCACTTATTTTAACACAAAGCAGAGTCTGAAAGGGACAGAAAGACATGCCAAAAATAATGTGTCATAGGCTTAAGCACTAGGAGAAACAATCTTGAAAGAAAATGAACTACTAGGTAGTTTATCATGGTATTATGGCTATTTATGTACATGATTTGATTTCTCTATTTAGTTCTGAATTGCTTGAGTGCAGAGATATTAACATAGGTGTAGTGCTCATGGTAGCTGCTCCGGAAATGCTACATAATCTGAGTAACTGGATGAGCCAATCAGAATATGAAGAACATACTGAATGCAGCTAGACTTGAAAATTACAGAAACAGCCTGTTGTCATGGATTAAGACTAAGGAAAACATGTACATCTGGGTTTGAGTTCATATGATGCCATAAATAACATGTTGTATTACTTCAGTGAATTGCCTTAGAATATTTGAGTTTAAGATTTTTTTATCTATAAATACAGTTAGAGTTGATCAAGAATGACACAGAGGATTTGAACTCATCCCAACTCTGAGGGATTGTTCATAGTTTCCTGGAACATTGTGTTGAAAAGAATTCTCAGATTTTGTTTACACTCAATGGACTATAAGGTTTATAAGGTTTTATGGGTCATCAGTGTCTGCCATGGGTGCAGGAAGAAGTAGCACAAATGTTACACATACGCAAACCCTAAAATAATTAATGGATTAAGCTCCTAAAGATTATATGTGCATATAATCTATTATAATCATATATAATACTATATATTATTTTATATGTCACATGCACACATATATAATTACATATGATTTTATATAATTATTTATATAATTAACATAATATAGTTATTGTACATATCATATAATTATATAAAATAATCATACAAAATTAGGTGTAATTGCTATATAATAAGTACATAATATAGTTATATATATAATTATATATATTTTCACATATTTATTTATAATTATGATACATATGATAACTACATCATATTACATATGTATATGATACATAGGTTTTTTTCCTGAAAAGTCATTTAAAATAAAACTTTTAAGAAAAAATTTTAAATTCTATAGTGAATTGAACTGAAGTTTGGAAAGATGTTTTATACATAGCTTAGCTCATATTTTTTTCTTAGAAAACTAAACAAGCATGCCTAGAATACAAAGTTCCCATATAGGAAATTGAGAGTGGTAGCATTTTTATAGTAAATGTTTATTTTATTCCCTAAATACACATAAGAATAATGTTTCCCTGCCCCTACTCCTTACAATTCCACTAATACTTAGAGATTTTCAGCATCCACTCAATGGACAATCTTTTATTAATCTCCAAAGACTTGACATTATGGAGGGGGGTTACTGAGCAAAGCAAAAAGTGGATGTAGAAATGGCTTCACTGGTCAAGCACAAGGAAGATACTATAGTTTGGGTGAGTGTCCCATAAAGAAAGTGTTGAAAAACTTGCAGTTTGGCCAGAAAAATGAGAGTAAAGCCAGGGTTATAAAGTTGTGGTTGTTCAAGACTTTACAGCCACTAAAGAGATGTTAAAGACTTTGCCCAAAGATAATAGGAAATATGCCTCAAGGGCATCTCAGGAATTGGCAGGACCACACCCATCTCAGGTTCAAGGATGTAAAAACAAAAATTCTTTTGAGGAGAGACCAGTGGGGCACCCTACTTGCACTAGGGGGCCTAGGGAAATGGTGGCAGACTTTGACATCAACCATGTGGTGCAAGACTGCAAGATACTGGAGTTAGGGGGTCATGGAGGCTTCCACTGAGATTTCCAAGGAAGGCTGGGAGTCCCTGTGGACGGTCCCTGAGAGGGTGGTTGATGAAGATGTGAGGAAGATGCCTAAGCTGCAATGGATACCCTGTGATTAAGAGATGCCAGTACTGTGGGATATCTGCCAAGGAAAGCTGCAGGAATCAAGCAGAAAGTTACTTTCCTTCACCTGGTCCTTCTTCCATGACGTTCTGCTTCCTCTTATGCCCAGAACTATGTAGTCAGAAATCTATGGACTGAGACCTCTGAAACTGTGAATCAAAATAAACTTTTCCTCCTCTAAGTTGTTCTTCCCAGGTCTCTTGGTCACAGTGATGAAACAGCTAACTAGAACAGCTTAGTTGCCAACCTGTGGTGCTTCTGGAAGGTGATAGAACCTTTAAGAGATGGAATCTAGTGAAAGAATGTTAGCACACTGGGATATGTGCCTTAGAAGGAGACATTATAGTCCTGAACCCTTCTCCCTCTTTGTTTCCTGGCTGCCATAAGTGAGCGGCATCCTCTACTACACATTCTTTCCATGATTTACTGCCTTGCCACAGGCCAAAAGTAATGGGGTTGAGTGACTACGGATTGAAACGTTTGAAATCATTAGGCAAAATAAGCCTTTTCACATATTAAGTAGATTTACCTCAGGTATTTGTTACAGTGACAGAAGTCTAACAGAGAAGGCCAGATTTAGTCACTTGCTCAGAGCTATCCACAAAATTGTATTTTTGAGGTCTAACTTCAGTAGCCCTGAGTTTTATCATTCATTCAATACTAACCTAAAAGGTAGCCCTAATCTCAGAGGCTACACCCTTAATTTTAACAAAACCAAAAAACCTGTCAAGAATAACTTAGAGGAATAGTGTAGATCTAGCTACAAGTAAGGTGTACTTCATAGTCACTCATTTACAGGCACAAGCATTACCTCATTCACGTTTACCATTATGAATATATCTAAGAAGGACAGAGAGAAGTGGGAAGTTGTAGTTATAACAACCTAAACTTGCATATTAAACTTGCATAATTGGTAGAACAACTAAAGAAAGAAAGAAACTATCCCTTTTAAATCCAACTTGGTGGATGCATCAATCCAAGTTCAACAGATCTATGAAAGACAGTTTAGTCTACTTTAAAAAGTTGAAGCCAGGCGTGGTGGCTCACGCTTGTAATCCCAGCACTTTGGGAGGCTGAGACAGGAGAATCGCAAGTTCAAAGCCAGTCTCAGCAATGGTGAGGCACTAAGCAACTCAGTGAGACCCTGTCTCTACATAAAACACAAAATAGGGCTGAGGATGTGGCTCAGTGGTCGAGTGCCCCTGAGTTCAATCCCCAGCACCAAAAAAAAGAAAAAGAAAAAAAAAGTTGAGAAGATTTTACTCATTTTACTATATGGTGTAAGGATTTTAAAAAATAGAAATAAACAAATATATAAAGGATATATATGGCCAGACACTTGTGGACTTTTTTTTGCCATATGATTAAACGGTTCATTACAGGACATGAGTGATTTCTGCAAGCCCTATCCTACAAATTGCATATTCCTTTTCCAAATTATGAATGAAATATTCCATGGATAGTCTAGCTATTTCTCTACAAAGGAAACAAGATTGGTTTTGGAAAAGTTGACTTGGGAGTTGAAAGTATTCAAATGATCAAAGGAGAAAAACTGAATATTTCTTATGGAGGTAATGCTACATAAACTCATAATCAGAGGGTAATTAAATACCATTGAAGCATTTTATATGTTACTCATTAGCATTATCAGGAAAATATAAAATTCAGTGTTTGCTTCTATTTACCCTTCACCACTATATGTTAATTTGTAGCAATTAAAGTATCTCTATGATTGGTATTGCCACGTCAACTCACATTAAAATGCAATAACACAGTGTATGACTCTTTAACTATGACAATGCTCATGAATCACTCCACAACAGAGTAAAAGAGGTCTAGGTTTTCAGTAGATTCTTAATTCTCTCTATAAAAATAGATTATATAAATATGAGGCTCATTCTTCCCCTCTTTTTCATGCTGACCACAAATCAATGTTTTTTAAAATGTGCTAACTGGGCAGATATCAATAGAGTATTTTAACACTGTGAGATCTGAGGTGTAGGAGGTCCATATTCAAGCCTTTTCCCTACACCTTACCATAAATTGGTGATAGTTTATACATACGGCTATTCTGAGAAATAAATGAGATAATTTCTTATCAAATTCTAAACATTGTACCTGATCCCTGGTCAGTACTCAATAAATGGTATTGTTCATTTTTTTTTCAATATACCATCATCAACTTAACTAACAGGTAGTCAAATAAATCATTCATCCCGATTCATCCTCACATTGCAATGTGAGGTAAGATACCTTAGCTTACAAGTGCAATGTTAATAGTAAAACAGCACAAAAAGAAAAAAAGAGTTGTAAGAATAAAAATATACTCTATTAACTTTGTATAGGAAAGTCTACATATCTGTTTTAGTCCATTAGTAATGTGTGACCAAAGGACTGTAAAGAACAACTTAGGGGAGGAAAAGTTTATTGGGCTCAGTTTCAGAGATTCAGACCACACTCAGTTGATTCTATAGTATATTCTATATCCTCATTTTGATTCCAAAATGAGTCAGAACATAATGGTGAAAGGGTGTGGCAGAGGAAGCATCCAAGACATGGTGTTCAGGAAGCAGAGGTGGCTCAGCTCACAAGGGACAAAATATAAACTGCAAAGGCGTGCTCTCAGTGACCTACTTCCTCCAGCTACACTCTGCCTTCCTTTAGATAGCACCCAGTTCATCCATATCAGTGGATTAATCCACTGATTGGGCTGTAGCTCTCATATTCTAATCCCTTCACCTTTGAACATTCTCGCATTGTCTCACACGTGAGTTTTGGGGAGACAACTTGTATCTAAATCATAAAAATCATTATGATTTTTATGAAAGAAATCAAGCTCAGAGATGAGATGGCCAATGTCCAATGTACTGCTGATTATAATTATAATTCATCTTTCATCCCACATGTGAAATACTGTATAGCTATAACTTTATGTCAATTATTAATTTGGATTATATAATCAATATGTCTTCTATAATACATTCAAATGTATTTTCTTTGACATAAAATATTACTTAACTTATATTAGTTTTATAATAAATTGACAAATTGTAATTGTGTATGATTATGGGGTACCAAGTGATGTCGTGATACATGTATATATATAATTATTGTTAACCACATTCACCATGCTTTGCCATAGATCTCAAAAAATTCTGTCCTCTTATCTGACTGAAACTTTACACCTTTTGACCATTAGGCACCAAGATAT
Organism: Geosciurus inauris; assembly: GCA_004024805.1. Lineage (NCBI taxonomy): Eukaryota > Metazoa > Chordata > Mammalia > Rodentia > Sciuridae > Geosciurus > Geosciurus inauris. The sequence continues at coordinate 40,409 of PVHX01013184.1, forward strand.
ATAATTCTTATTCCAAGTAATGGCAATATTTAATTACCATTCAAAACAAAAAGACCAATTGGAACAGCTAAGGTATAAATGAAAGAAAATCAAAACTCATTTTATAAAAGTCATAGACCCTACAATTTATAATTTATGTTCACTCTTGCACAAGTTATTTAGCCTCTTTGAAAATTGTGTCTGCTTTCATATTTTTAAAATGGAGATAGTAGACTTAGGTTTCCAGTCCAGCACAGTCAGGGATTAGAAACCATTACTTCAAGCTAACAGCAAGTAGACAGCTGAACAAAGAAAAAAACCAACAACTCTTCTTCCATCCTTCAGAGAAGTGAGGTCACAAGGCAAACCTCTGTCCCTGTAACTGGAGGGACAGACAAGTGAGTACAGAGAATCACAAGTTAAGGAACAGAAGCCCATGAGTAGAAAGCTCCAAAGGAAGCCGTATAGGAATAGGAAAACCCGAACTGTGATCGATGGACTGCTGGAGGCTCTGTGTTGGACAGTCTACAAGTAAAGAACTCCAGGGGAATAGAGTCATAGGGAGGCCTCCAAACTTTTGAAAGTTTACTCCCTGGAATTCTACCAGGGAGAAAGCAAGTGATGTATTTTTTTAAAATCCCCTGTGCTTTTAGAAAGGGGAAGAGAAAGGTACCCATTTTGAAATATGCCAGAGCACTCTGTTCTTCACAAGGTCTGTTCTCACAATAAACCATCTTACAGAGCCTATCCTTATTGGAGTCTTATCTGAGCCCAGCAGACCTGGGGGAAGGAAAGTATGCAACTTCAGCCCCTGTAGCCCTCCTGCCTGAGGTGGACAATGAGGTAGGATAAACTAAGTAGTGCCTGTGAAGTTCACATTCCAGGGTCAGGAACTCACTGAAGGACTTATCCTAATTACAGAAATACAGAATACTTCCCCTCCCCATACATCCTACCACCACATTGTTAAAGGCCTATTTCCTACAGTTTCTTTAAGCCAATGGTTCATTTTAAAGCAAACTAACAGGCAAAAAAAAAAAAAAATCAGTTTGAAGAGACTGAGCAAGCACCAAAATCAGAGCTAGATATGGCAAGAATGTTACAATTATCAAACCAGGAATCTTTTTAAAAAATAAAAACTATGAGTAAGCCGGGCGCGGTGGCTCAAGCCTGTAATCCCAGCACTTAGGGAGGCTGAGACAGGAGAATCGCAAGTTCAAAGCCAGCCTCAGCAACCGCGAGGCGCTAAGCAACTCAGTGAGACCCTGTCTCTACATAAAACACAAAATAGGGCTGGGGATGTGGCTCAGTGGTCAAGTGCCCCTGAGTTCAATCCCCAGTACCAAAAAAAATTAAAACTACGAGTAATATGCTTTGGATTCTAATACAAAAGGGAGACAACATGCAAGAGTAGCTGGGTAATGTAAGTGGAGAGGTGGGAAGACTAAGAAAAATAATGCTACCGCCCAAAATCACTATAACAGAAATCAACAATGCCTTTGATGGTTCATTAGTAAACTGAACCTGCCAGAGAAAGACTCTTTCAGCTTAAGGTTGTCAGCAGAAACTTCCAATATTGAAAAGCAAAGAGGAAAAACAATGACTGAAAAAAGTGGAACAGAATATGCAAGAACTATGAGACAGCTACAAAGTATGTAATATACAGCTAATGGAAAAAGGAACAGTAGAAATATTTGAAGCAACAATGACTGAGAATTTCCCCCAATTAATGTCAGATACAGAACCTGGTTCTGACCAGGAAACTCAGAAAATACCCAGCAGGATGATACCAAAAGCTACACCTAGGCATATCATATTTAAACTGCAGAAAATCAAAGAAAAAGGAAAAATCTTGAAAGAAGCCAGAGGGGAAAAAAAGAAACACCCTACCTAGAGAAGAGACTTCTCTGCTGAAACTAAGGAAGTAAGAAAAGAATGGAGTGAAAGAGTTGAAGTATTGATAAGGAAAAAAATCTAGAATTATGTACCTTGTGAAATTATGCATCAACGTGAAGAAGAACTAAAGACTTCCTTAGGCAAACAAAAAATTGAAGAAAAAAAAAGTATTGCCAACAGACCTGCGTTTCAAGAAATGCTAAAAAGATGCTCTTCAGAGAGAAGGAAAATTACATGTTAGAAATTCAGTTCTAAATAAAGAAAGGAAAGCAACAGAGAAGGAATGAGCAAAAGTAAAATGGAAATAATGTCAATCTCAGAGCAATTTGTAGGTCTTATATGAGTTGCTAAATTAACTGATGAAACAAGCAAATAGTAGTTGCTCAATTTATGACAGAAAATAAAACCCTAAATCTTATCTGTTTGAAAATGTTAAAGCCTGATGAAATTTTGATTGAGCAGACTGTATTCAACATGTTTGTTGAAAAAATTAAGAGAAAGAGAGTAGAGAGATGGAAAAAGGGATGTAGAGATGAAAGGAGGGAAATAACTCAATGTTATAATTTATGTAACTGTCTATTGCTATTACAGGTAATATATTAACGTTTTATTTCACTTCACAGCAACAATCTTTACACTCAGTTCAAAATACATTTTCCAAGACAGCTGCTACTTAACAGCACCTGTTGAAGTGGTAGTACAGAGCAGACATTTGAAAACTAGTAGCTCCCTATCTTGCTCTTGGTAAGCACTATTCCTTTGTCTTGTTTTGATATCCTAGAGATGCCATTTTCATTCTTCTTACAAGAATTTATACTGTAAACTTTTAGTTCTGGGGTCCATGGGGTTCACCATGAATTTGTGCTAAGGGACATTAGCTCATCCTCTTCAACTATGACATGAGAATTAGTGGGGGCAGAATAGGAACAAAATTAAATTGCTGGTATCTTCTAAAGAGCTTGAGGGGAAAAGCTAATAAAGATCAGATTAAAAAGTCAAAGATGAGATATTATGCCTGCTCAGGAGAAAAGAGAAAAGATTGCACCAATTCAACCACATGACTTTCCCACAAATAATACAAGCTTGAACACTTGTCACCTCATTGATAAGTGGATCCACCCTCTGTCAGGCAGAGGATGGCAGAGGAGGTTACATCCATGAGGAGCCAATATCAGTAAAAGACAAGATGAAATTTGCCCCACAGGGCTTTATATTAAAAAGGAACAAGAATGGGAAAAGATCATAGAGGAGAAATGAGAGGCAAATTTAATGAAAGAAAGAAGATTGCCACTAATATCAACAAAAGAAAGAGAGGATGCGCAAACGTAAGTAAAATGATAATATCAGAAACAACTGCAATCTACTAAATTCAACGGCTGAAAATGGAACCTGCAAAATATAGCTTAAAGGTGAGCAAGTCATTCTGTGGCATTCCTTCCCCTCAGAGCAATAGTCCTGATTAATGTCCCCTTCCCTTGGACTTCTAATGTCATGTAATGCAGCAACTTCACATTTCCCTGGCACAAAAAGCTATTCACAGGTTATGGGGGGGAAATGCTCAAAAGGAAAAATCTAGAGTTATGCTGAGGAAAGTATATTGCAAAAGGAAAAAGATCTCATTAAATAATATGAATTGATCATAAAAATGTCTCTCCTCAACTCATTACAGAAACAGAAATTTTTCTCTAATCTAAGATATACATAATGCCAACTAATATGCATGTGTATGTGTGTGTGTATATACATATATACAAGGACTTGAGACCAAAAAGAAGTACATGAGCAGTATTTGAGCCATTTCTGAAAATCTTTTGCTCTTAATACATATTGGGGCTGGGACCATAGGGGCTCAAATGAAGTACTGAGCAATAATGGGAGAAAAAGAGAGGTTAACAGAGAAAGAATAGAAGACAAAGAGAGAAAAAACCAGAGAGACACACAGTGAGATAGAAGCAAAGAGAGACAGAGAATGATGCTGAGAAAATGACTTACTGAGGGGGAAAAAAAGACTACAAGAAATCACCCAATTCACCTCTCTTCAATTTAGGTCTTTTCATACCCAAATTGGTTAGACAGACAAAAATATATCTTTTTAGTTCTATAGATAAACAATTTGGAGGAGTTGCATGAATAAACTATTTTAGACAGCCAATTCCCTTATGTGGGAAGTGTTCCTTATGGCAATATAAATCCTACATGCTTTGCTGTGTTTTCTTCTCAGTATTAATGGAGGATGGTCTGAGACTATCCTCTAGGAAATAATTTTTCTTTCTTATATCTCCCCTCAGGCTTTTTCTTTTCTTGCCTGAATAATTGTTCCTTTTCCTGTTCTTTGTGATTCTAATTTTCTAAACTTTTAATTATCTTTATTGGTTTCCTGAGCCTCCTCTGCCAATGCCCCCTGAGCCCACCTGAGAATGATCTAATAGCAAGAATCACATGAATATGTATAGATCATCTTACAGTGCTTGCAGGAAACCCAAGCAGCTACACAGGCCTTGTTTCCTTTGACCATCTCTCTCCCATTGAAACAGACGTTACAGTCATCAGAACAAGGAGGAGAAGGGACAGAGGGATTAAACCTCTTGGAGATTGCTGGACAGAGAGAGGAAAACAGACATGTGGGCAGACATGTGAGTTCAGAGGCAGCCAGTCCCTTTGTGGTAGGGAGGAGAGTGGAAAGATGGAAGGCAGGAACAGAAATGGGAGCTGGATTGGAGGAAGCTTGTGTGTGATAGCAAGGATTCTGCCATTTTATCCATTGGGCCTTTGATGTTTTCAGCAATTCAGAGCAGGACCAGGCTTATTTAAATGGGAGGCTGTCTGTCCACAGAGTGGGGGGTGATCTGAAGCAGACAGGAGAGGTTTATGCCAAACAACCTGTGAGGACTTGGGAGTCTTGCAATGAACTAGGCAAGAGGCAATGAGTCCCAAACTAAGGTAAAAGCAATAGAAATTGAAGATTTGGACATTCATTCAGGGAAAATTAGGGGACAGGAGAGAGTTCCTGAAAGAGAGTAGCCATCAAGCAGGAAGAACAGATGAGGAGAGTGAAACCCAAGGCAAATAGCACTGCTATGGCATAAATGTTTGTGTTCTTCCAAAATTTATATACTGAAATTCTGACCCCCAAAGTGACAGTGGTATTAGGAGGTGGGGACTTTGGGAGGTAGTTCAACTACGGGGTAGCACCTTCATAAATGGGACCATTGCCCTTGTAAAAGAGGACAAAGAGCAACTCTTCACCCCTTGCATCATGTGAGGACAGCAAGATGGCACCTTCTGTGAACCCAAAGATGACCCTCCCCAAACACTGAATATGCCAGCACCTTGATCTTGGACCTTCCAGTCTCTAGAACCATGAGAACCAAATTTCTCTAGTCCATAAGCTGCAGAGCTTTTACAGTTTTGTTACAGGGGCTCAGATGAAGTAAGACAAGCATCAAACCCAAGACTGGACAGAAGCAGCACAAAGTCTGCCAAGAACCAGGGTGGGTGTGTGGCAGGTCACCAAGAACAGCCCTGATGGGGTACTTCCAGGAAGAACGGGAACAGGAGACAGGGAGCTGCAGTGAATTGATAAGTAAATACTGAGAAATAAAGACAATTCTATCTAGAAGTTTTACATGATGACAAGAAATAAGGCAGTAACTTGAGGGAAATTTAAGAGGCAGAGAATGAGTTTTGCTTTAAGGATGTTATATACAGAGGAGAATAAGCACAATATGAGCAAAGTATCACCAAGCATTACATTGTTATAGGTGAAAACACATTATCACTTGGCAATGAGTAAGCCTTAGCTAAAAATAGAATGAACATGGTATTAATTATTCCCATGGCATGAAGTATTATAGGCATTAATGTGTGCAGTAAATCTAAAAGACAATTAGGACATTTAAATAGAATTTATTGGTCTCTGCATGCTAGATATTTATAAATATTTCAAATTCTCTACTAGCACTGCCCGTGGGGAGGGGGAATGACCAATATTCCAAATAAAAAGAATCAATCCCAATTCTTCTATATATAAATTCAGTCACTATATATCCTTGTCAAATGTATTAGTAGGTAATAGAATGCTACTGATTCCCATCTGGCATGTTGATGGGACATAAAGTAACCCATGATTTGAGTTTTTAGCTCCAGCCTTATTTTAAGTGCATCACATAATATAAAAGTACCTAGCATTGTGTCTGGCCCATTACAGAGGATAAATGAGTTGAACTAAACTTTGTCACTATCTTTGGAGCCCTGATATGCCTGAATTCCTTGTTCAGAAAGAATCATTCGAATCTCAATATGCTTTTAAACATCACATGAAAGCTGTTCAGTCTGCCTTTGCTATTGCTCTACAGTCTGTAACTACCACTCCCATTAGTGCCACATCAGGTCATCATTCTTGGTGTCCCTCCTCCCACATGGCTTGCTCAGCTATCATTCTGCTATGGCTTCTAGGCCCATTTTTGTAAGCTTCTTACTAATATCTCATTTGTTTTGGTGGACTTTACAAAGCATTCTTCCATATAATATGGCAAAATAAAATTCTGTCTTTCTCATTCTCTTCTTTACCAACAGCATTTGGCATTGAAATTCTAACCTGTACATTTCAAAATTGTGTTCTAACTCCATTTCAAAATATGGAGTTCTAAACCAGGACTCCAATCAACTCACCATAAAGGCTTCATCTAGAGTATCTCTAATGTTAAAATTGTTATAAAATATCATGATCTCAATAGATAATCTAAAAACACTAGTTGCCCCGCTAATTCAAACGTTTAATAAACAGAACAAAAACAGTTTTAAGGGTTTTGATACATTACTATGGCTCAGGAGGCTTAGGCAGGAGGATCATGAGTTCAAAGCCAGACTCAGCATCTTAGCAAGGCCCTAAGCAGCTCAATAAGACCCTGTTTCTATATAAAATATAAAAGGGCTGGGGATATGGCTCAGTGGTTACATGCCCCTGGGTACAACCCCCAGTACCAAAAACTTTTTAAAAACCTAAATAACTAAGCAGCTACACACCCAAAATTTTACCATCCCAAGAAGTGTTCATTATATGATTTTCCATTTCAATTTGGATGATACCATAGTCTAGATGTGGTTTCTCCTCCAAGGGTCCATATGTTGGGGCTTGGTCCCGGTGTGATTATTCTAGCAATGACAGGCCCTTCACAAGGCTGTGAAAGCTGACTGGGTTATTGGACGCATTGCACTCAGAAGGGATTAAGGGAGCTCTCTTGGGACTCTGAGTTAGTTCCCGGGAGAGAGTCTATCGTAAAGAGTGATCCTTGCCCATCCCTACTTTCTGGCTTTCGGTCTCACCATGAGATCTCTCGCTCTTACATGTATGTGTTCCTGCCATGATGCCATCTGCCATGTGACATAAGCAAAAGGGGCCCCACTAGAGCAGAACAGATGTCAGCATCATGCTCTTCAACTTCCAAAACCGTGAGCTAAATAAAACTCTTTTCTTTACAAATAACCCAGCACCAGGCACTTTGTCATGTCAATGGAAATGGACTAAGGGAAGTGAAAAAGTGTACCATTATAATACTAAGCTCTTCAGTACGTCCACTATGGGATACCGTTTGGCACACAAGAAATGAAATATCACTGAGATCTGCAAAAGACAGTAGCAAAAATAGATTATTCCTCACTAGCCAGAAATCTATTTAAGTATTTTGTGCTGAAGGATTTTTTTTTTAATTAAGTAAAGAAAAATGCTGATACCAAGAAAAGACTGATTTTGTTAAAGGATAATTAGCTACCGTCCTACTTAAGATTTCTTTAGAATAACTGTAGTAATTTCAGGTTGGCTTTTTTTTTTAAAGATAGCCTAAGATTGACTTTGCCCGTAACCAAATAATAATAGCAGATTTCCAAGCAGATGGACAAGAACCAGATGTCAAAAGCAAATTAACACATCATGAGATTGTTCCATCCCCTGAACAGTTGAAAGACATCCCACAAGATGATGGGTTGGCCCTTTGCCAGCTATACCTGAGGCAGTCAAGGTCTGCAATAAGATGAAATCAAGCAGCAACAAAGGGAACCACAAAGGAAACAAGAAGAAAAAGAGTTTGTCTAGCCTTTATTGCTTTAATCAATTGCTTTAAGCAACATCTCCCAGATCCATGTTGAATAAGATCTATTCCTTCCAGAAAATTTAAAGCAGAATAAGAACGGCTAACAGATACATCCAGTGTTACCAATGAGCCCAGCTAGCTGTTTCTCAAGAGACTTAGAGAGAGGTGATAGTACAGAATTTGGCCCCTAGCCTTCAAGACTCAAAAACTTGTCTTTGGCAGCAATCTGGGAAGAGATTCATCCCTTTAGGGATGGACTCAGAATAGACTGTAAAACACAGATTGCAAAGGGCCACATTTAAATAGGGAGATACAAACAGTGCAGTGACCAAGGTCTTCACATTTGCTCGACCAGAGTATTCTCTCCCAATAGGCAGGTACATCGGGGAACCCCAAGTAAAATCAGAAACTACTCCGGTTAACATGGACTTAGGAACAACAAAAAAAAGACATTAGTTGGATGATTCGGTTCCTTAATAATAACAAGCAAAAATGCCTGCTGCCTCTATCTTCAAAAGACAGGTATTCTGAGCTATAGAGAATGGTATCATTATCACTTCTCTCCTAAATAAAATAGTCAGCCACATCCAGCCTCCATCCAACTCTGAGAATTTAAGACCTCTGAGAGGTCAAAGACTTTGTCTGAATTATCACTATATCCCATGTCTGGCACCTAGAAGACATTCAATATATATTTGCTGGCTGAACAAACTCAACTAACCTTTTCCTATATTTGCAGTGCTGACCAATGCATATTCTTTTTTCAAATATGTTAATATTCAATCTGGTCAGTATAGAACTTGCTGACCTAGGGGCTACTTTGTACAAAAGCTGACTTTACTCATCTCTGCTCTAACTTATTAAACTGGACTCTTTGGAGAGTCATCCTATTCCTTACTTCAAAATTCATTGTAGCTACATATATGAACTGTCCCCAAGCACCAGCAACATTCATTTTGACCTGTTCCAAATTATTTTATTTTCAATTTGGCTACTGGTAAGACCCAGAAGCTGTCCATGGGTCATGAGAAATAATTCTTAAACTGTAAATAACTGGCAACTTGGAATTGAACTTTTTCTTCACTCTCTCCTCTTGCTCTCCAGTGCTTTTTACCCTCAACTTTTCTTTAAATTTCCAGACCCATTTTGCTTTTCCTTTCTATTTCTGTTCTGATGTATACACCATCCAGCCTCCATTCTACCCAATTTCTAATAAATAATTTCCATTTTTTCCCAACTTTCCTACTTATTTGCTAGTAACACATTAGATTTCAACTTCTAAAATTTTTGTATTAATTTTTATTTTGCTATTTGTATATATTTATGAGGTACAGTGTGAAAACTCAATACACACGTATGTTGTAGAGTGATGAAAGCAGGGTTACTAACACATCTAACTCCTTGTCATTTCTTTGTTTTTGGACCATTGGGCTCCCCTTTTCTAGTTATTTATAATATATACAATGTTGTTATGCACTAAAGTCATCCCACTGTGCTGTAGAACTAGAACATATTACTTCTAACAGAACATGTACCCTCTTATTCAAATCCATTTTTAACATGAACTTCATGTAAATGGACTTCCCAATCCTAGACACTGAGTTTGCTGATTTTTGTCAGTGTTTTTGTGAAAGAACTGTCTGTTTTGATAATTCTGAATGAATCTATAAACATGGAAGAATATTAACTGAATAAAGCAAATAAAAATGCTAATGAGTGTTAAGGCTTCAGGACTGGACCCTGATTAACATGCTGGTATGGGTTCATGCCATAGTCCTTGCACATGGGACATGTGTGTGTGTGGTGCAGACAAAGCCTCTTTCTTCATAATACTTATCCCACTGCAGAAGCAGCAAAACCAAGTTGTAGTGATATAGTGAAAGCCTTTATGCCCAAACAATATATTTGTGCTGTGATCCCATTCTTTTTCCTTCACTTGAGTGTCCCCTATCCACATATACTTACATACAAATATACAAATATTATTTCCCTAATTTGCTTTATTCATTAGTTAATAATGAATAAATTTGGAGAAATATCAATCTGGATGCCCTCGGGATGGATTCTCTAGTAATAATGGAATTCCTGATGCAGGTTCAAAACAGGAATGGGGAGAATCAAATATTGACATGAAAGAAAAGATTAAAGTAGATATTCCTATTGATTGATTTATTCTCTTTTATCAACCATCTGGACTTGATTCTTGTGCTAGTAATGTCAAAGATAATTTTTAAAATCCTTTTCCCTAATGGTTTTCCTTCATCACTCCTTCTAGAACTTTCTATATAATCAGAAAGCCAGCCAAAATAAAAATTTAGGAACCATTATTATTAATAAATGCAGGCTCTTGCTCCTGAGTAAAGTGTCGAAACATTTCCAAAGGACCAGATTTTAACCTCCAATTCATTCTACTCAATTCTGTCCAATTACCAAATGCATGCCGTTCTAACCAAGGAGCACATTTTTAAAGTTTGACATTGACATGCACCACACAGCGATCAGAACTGGGCAGAAGCCCATGACTTACTATGATTTATATTCTGTCATTGGAGCTAATGTATAGTGAATGGTTCAAAATCCTCTTCCCTTTCTCCAGACCTTTAAATGGAATCAAGCATAGGCACAATATTAATTTTAAAGTTAACTTACTCTAATTGAATGGCAATGCTTTATTATAGCCATGTATCAAATAAGGGCCATAATATATCATAAGTGACACAGCTAAAGTAGATCCTTCCATGCTCTGCTTTACATTTTGCTTGATTTTTCATTCACGAGCTTTTTAAATGCCACTGTTAGTAGATTAATATACTCTGTTGGTAAATTAACATTCCTAAATCATCCTTATACTAGCCCTGGCATTCCTAAATCATGCACAGTGATATACAAACCAGTTCACACTTTTTCAGAAGTATTCTTATGCCATAGAAACTCAAGATAAAGAAAACTTAAGTAGCCAGCTAGTCTGTATGCCTTCCCCCAAGAAAACTGATTTTCTCCCATGTGTTCTACTTCTTTGTCCCTTAGATGACTCTCAGTAGCATCCAAGACAAAGAAATGAGTTAATGACATTGCTTAAAAGATCTATGTAATGCTATTTGATAAAAAAAGATGATTCTCAGTGATATGATTTATAACTTCCTAGAAATTGAAAATAAAAAAGGAGACTCCTGTGGTTATATTGAGAAATCAAACATGATTTTTGTCTGTCTGATTATTACTATAAACATTAAATTAGTCTACAATAGAACTGTGAGGTTTGTGCTAATGCCCTTTATCCCCCTTGAGAAAGATCCTAGACACTGTGGTTCTTGTTCCTATTGATTGTGAGAATTGAATAAGAAAATAAGCAAATAATTATCTCAAAACACATTATAAAAACAAGAGCGATGATAATAATTATAAAAATAGAATATTACTCAGCAATAAAAAAGAATAAAATTATGGCATTTGCAGGTAAATGGATAGAGTTGGAGAATATCATGCTAAGTGAAGTAAGCCAATCCCAAAAAATGAAATGCTGAATGTTCTCTCTGATAAGTGGATGCTGATCCATAATGGGGGAGAGGGCACGGGAAGAATGAAGGAAATTTGGTCAAAGGGGAAGGAGGGGGAGGGAGCATGGGGACAGTAAAGATTGTGGAATGAGATGGACATCTTAGCCCCAGCTTCATGTTAGACTACAGATATGATGTGATTCTACATCACATACAACCAGAGAAATGAAAAGTTGTGCTCCATCTGTGTACAATGAATCAAAATGCATTCTGCTATCATGTATAGCTAAGTGGAATAAATAAATTTTTTAAAAATGGGATTGGTGAAAATAAAAATACCAAAGTTAGAGGAAAAAAAGTATGACTTCATATTGTGAGGAACTAGGGACATATAATTCATTTGAATAATGTGAGAAATTCTGATGCTATTTTTTTTTAAAAAAGAAATATGACTTAGCCTAACCCAACTCCAAGTCATACCAGCATTCTTACAAATCCAGAACTTTACCACACTCATCTCAAACTTTCACAGTATGTTTTCCTCTCTCTGAAACACCTGTCCCCTCTCTACACTCCATTCCCAGTTTCATTTCTTTTTTTTAAAAAAAAAAGGACCAACTGTATTTTTTGTTACTTTTTTCACATTTTTATTGGTTCATTATAATTGTACATATGGTAAGATTTATTTTTATCTATTTATACATGCACACAATATAACACTATAATTTTGTCAGTATCATTCCCCAGTATTTACTTTTTCCCTTCTATCCTCTCTCCCACTGGTACCTTTCCTTATTTTTTCTGATCTCCCTTCAGTTTTCATGAGATTCCCCCACTTTTCCTTTTTCCTAACTTTACATATGAGAGAAAACATATGACCCTTAACCTTCTGAGTTTGGCTTATTTCACTTAACATCATGTTCTCAAGTTATATCAATTTTCCTGCAAATGACACAATTTCATTTTTCTTTATGGCAGATTGAAACTCCATTGTGTATAAATACCATACTTGTTTATCCATTCATTTGTTGATGGACATGTGGAATGGGTCCATAGTTTGGTTATTGTGAATCATGCTTCTATAAACATGGATATACATGTATCAATATAGTTTGATGTCTAGTCATCTTTCTCTGATTGTAACTTGGATGTCATTGCTTTAAGGGAAATTTTCTTCCCCAAACCCTACTTTAAACTAGGTCAGGTCAATTTCCCTTATGATAGATTTTCAAAACCTTTGTACTTTTCCTTGTAGCACTTAAGGAAATAATAATTACAAAGATATTTGTTTGTAATCTAATCTCTATGTGCACGGGCTCTGTACATCTTGATGTTCTACCATCTGTCACAGAAATGGAGTGCAATAACCATTACTTGAAGAATGAATAACTAGTACTAAGCTTCCCTATCTTTACATGGAGACTGAAGAAGTTCTTCTACATAGCAGTTTCTTACCTCCCCCCCCCCACTACCCAACTTCCCACTACCCTCTCTCAGTAGGTATCTGGTTTTCTACAGGGTATGGCTGCTTTTGCCTGAGTTCATTAGTTTTATTCCTGTAAGTTGGCTTACACAATGGCTATTCCTTTGGAAGTATTGCATCTATATGTGGGGCAGGAGATAATGTTATTTCAATGCCTTTGGATGTTCTCAAGACAGTGATAAAGCTTATGCCATCTCTCAGCGGCTTGGGAGGGTAAGGAAGGAGGATCATGAGTTCAAAAAGCCAGCCTCAGCAAAAAAGAGGCCCTAAGCAACTAAGAGAGTCCCTGTCTCTAAATAAAATATGAAATAGGGCTGGGGGTGTGGCTCAGTTGTCAAGTGCCCCTAAGTTCAATCCCCAGTACCAAAAAAAGAAAAAAGAAAAAAAAAACCTCATGCCATCTATATATGCTATGGTTTAGACATGAGGTTGTCTCCAAAAGCTCCTGTGTTAATGCAGGAGGTGAAATGATTAGATTATGAGAGCCACAACCTACAGAGAAGTGTTCCTTCACCACATCCTTTTGCTATGATATTCTGCCTCACCTTGGGCCCAGAGAAATGAAGTCAGCCCACCGTAAACTGAAACTTTAAAACTATGAACCAAAATAAACTCTTCTTTTTCTAAGTTGTTCTTACTGGTTATTTTGGTCACAGAGATGAAAAGCTGACTCATACAACCTAAGACATCATTAAAACACTTTATCTTCTGCCTCCTAGGCAAAGTGTGATCTACTTACATGTCACTCAGGAAATCCCCTAGTTCTAGGTTTCAAGCTCTGCTTTGTGCTCAGACCACTGTGCTGAGCTCATTTGCTCACTGCTTCACTTTTCAAAAACAGCACCCTGCCAGAGTGTGTGAGTGAAAAATACACTTTCAGAAATTCTATGACCTTATCAATGTGTGAAGAATCTAGAATGTAATAAATGCCTACACAAAGATGAACATGTCATCCCACACACTAGTAAGAGAATGACTTATTTCTATTCTTAGTTCTGTGTTATTTTATTATGAAGAGAAATAGCTGGCACATATCAGATTCTTCACTATGATCAGCATAATAGGGATCCGTGCTAATTCATATTCCAAAATTAAGAATTTGAATTTAGCATCTCCTCTTGCTATGGGGAATGGCTATGCTTTTTCCCCCTCATCAGTTCAACAAATCTCATAACTTATAATAAATCTTCTCTGGCCCTACCTATATTGCCAGAAGATATGAGTGTAGTATTTACAATAAATAGTTAACATATCCAAATAGATGGTTATGACACAGTATGAATAAAAACTGATGACTGGACTATATTTATCAGACTTTTTTCTTGTCTAACAGAAAATAAACTGGAAACATGCAATTTTCAATAGTCTCTGCTTTATAATACGGCTTTGCTGGAATAACAATAACATCTAGACTACTGTCCTTTCAAAAGCCCTGAATTTTAAAAAGAATGGAAAGTTGATTATATTCTGCCCTCTGTTGTGCCAACTGACTGCAACGCTGAGAACAGAAGTATTTCCCTTCTGACCTCAATATCAATCAGTGGACACTGTCAAATCTGACATTTTATTGTCCCTTCCTTAGTGGCATGCTGTAAATAGAAACATTATTGTTATAAATTGTTCCTTGAAATTTGACATTATATAAATTATACTGTGTACTCTATTTTATTAAATGGTAAAACTCGGCAGGCTTTCTATCAGAAGGCTAACGCATGGTACTTTGTTCTCCTAAGAAATGAGTGCTATGTTGGCAGGCTAAGCAAAAGGCCTCATCATAACCATTCTGTCAGCAAATAAGCCATAAAGTTTTTTTTTCCCTAGGACACACTTTAAGGCATTTATCCTGATCTGTTTTAATATATATCTTAACACAGAGAGGTAATACACTATATCTCAGCACGAGCCCATGCCTGAACTCGTAAAAAACAATCAACATATAAACAAAAGTCCAGGAATTAGTACATAAACAAAAAGGCAATGGAAAAGCAGTTAAGAGGGATCAAGAGTTTTTCTTCTCTTTAAAAGGTATTTAAGTCAATCACAAATATCTGAACACATATCACTTAACACACTGAGATTGATGTGTAGAATATGGAGAATGAGAAAGCAGTCTTCATAAAACTCTGAGTCTTGCTGCACAAGTATTGGGTGAACACATGAAAAAATAAGGCAGTGCATGATAAGGATTGCTAATCATAACTACATCGATAAGACAGTACTTTGATAAGTATAGCTAATCTCAACAGATGTTCTACAGCAAGGGTTGGAAAACTATACCTCTTTGTAAATAATTATTATAAAATATCTAGCCGGGCGCGGTGGCTCACGCTTGTAATCCCAGCACTCAGGGAGGCTGAGACAGGAGAATCGCGAGTTCAAAGCCAGCCTCAGCAATGGCGAGGTGCTAAGCAACTCAGTGAGACCCTGTCTCTACATAAAACACAAAATAGGGCTGGGGATGGGGCTTAGTGGTCGAGTGCCCCTGAGTTCAATCCCCAGTACCA
>PVHX01013185.1:0-55851 GCA_004024805.1 Geosciurus inauris
AGCCGGGCGCGGTGGCTCACGCTTGTAATCCCAGCACTTAGGGAGGCTGAGACAGGAGGATCGCGAGTTCAAAGCCAGCCTCAGCAATGGCGAGGCACTAAGCAACTCAGTGAGACCCTGTCTCTACATAAAACACAAAATAGGGCTGGGGATGTGGCTCAGTGGTCGAGTGCCCCTGAGTTCAGTCCCTGGAGCCAAAAAAAAAAAAAAAAAAAGATTGGGAAAGGACACTGGATATATGGTTTTTGATTTCTTTTTTTTTTTTTAAGAGGTTTTGTTTTTTTTTTTAATGATGTGCTATTATTTTTTTTTATATCTTTATTTATTTTATGTGGTGCTGAGGATCGAACCCAGTGCCTCACGTATGCGAGACAAGCGCTCTACCGCTGAGCCATAACCCCAGCCCCCAGGTTTCTGATTTCTTAATGGCAGGACTTTTCAGTGCCTTTATTGATGGAAAACTTTTGTGTCCTTGGATGAGTAAAGCATGTACCCATGGCATCTAGGTTGAGGTGTGGAAGGGGTTTGGGGACTCACACAACTTTCCATGCTCCCTCTGGCCCTCCCCCTCAACAGGTACCACTGGAAGTTCCCAGTGCCTAGAGAGATGGTATCACACGTATCAGTAAATGAGACTCAGACCTTATCCTGCCAAGAGACAACCGGTTCCCAAAGCGGGAGGAGCTTAGATGTAGGAATTTCTCAAACTTACTTGACTTTAACCACAGATGCTCCCCACAAGCATCCCTGGGATCAACATCTGGGGAATACCCTTTGAGAAATGTGAGGACCCTGGTCCCCATGTGCCATGGGACTCTGCACAGAAGGAGATAGCATCTGACTCCCATCTTTGAGAATATGTCCATGACCTCTGCCCTCTGCTGCCCACCCAGAGACTGTCCTCAGCTTGAGGGAAGGTGCCAGAGTGGCAGCGTATTTGGGGACCCAGAGTTGCACGGGTCACTAGCAGGCAAGAGGCTGGGCTGGGATCAGAAGTCAGCGCTGGCAGACAGTGCTGCCCCCACACAGGGCCCCAGTGGCCAACAGCTGGTCAGGCCCATAAAAGTGCTAGGATCTGGGGGGTCGTAGGGGACCTTCTAAAGCTGGGTCCCACACGTTAAGCTCACTTCCCTGGAGATGGGGTCCATAGGACTGTGACCAGGCGTGTGACATATGCACAGGGTTGGTGTGATGTGTAGGTTGTACGGGGACCATTGTGTTGTGGTGTGTGGCGTGTTAGTGTGACAGAGTCGCTGAGCCTGTGGCCGTGTGCTGCTGTGCCGCGATATGTGCCCCGCACTTTAAGCTCCGTGTGCGCGCTGTGTGACACGTGCGCCGTGCGCTGAGCGCACCGTTTGCACAGTCCAGCGCAGGTGGCGCTTGCGGACCGGTGCGGCGTGGGCGTGGGCCGCGGGCTCGGTGGCCGGGGAAGGCGTGCCGCGGCGCGCAGGAGGGTGTGAGCGTGCGTGTCCGCCCCGCCCCGCCCCGCGGGAGGCCGGGCAGGTGTGGGCGGGCCGCCGGGACCCCGCCACGCCGGCCGGAGCGCGGGCGGGAACAGGAAGCGGGGGCGGCGCGCCGGACGGCGGAGGGCGGACGTGCGGTGGCCCGCTGCGGACGCTGGCCGCGGCGGCCGGCGATGTGGGGCCCGAGCGGCCGCGGGGACGGGGGCGGAGCCGGGGGCGCCGAGGGCGCCGCCCCCCTGCGCCTGCGGAGCCGCCGCCCGAGCGCCGAGCCGGGAGCCCGAGGCCGCGGCGTGCAGGGCGAGGCGAGCGCGGGGCGCACAGCGGCGACTCGCGGCGGCCCTGCGGGCGACGCCCCGCCGTGGGATCCCGGCGCCCTGCCGCCCCCCGCGCGCCTGTCGCCCGCAGCGCCCGAGGACGCGGCCATGCCCGGCCCGGCCGAGGCGGGGGAGGCCGAGGAGGAGCCGGCGGCCGGCTCGGGGTCCGAGGCGGAGGAGGACGCTCTGTGGGAGCGGATCGAAGGCGTCCGGCACCGGCTCACGCGCGCCCTGAACCCGGCCAAGCTCACGCCGTATCTGCGCCAGTGCCGGGTCATCGACGAGCAGGACGAGGAAGAGGTGCTGAGCACCTACCGCTTCCCGTGCCGCGTCAACCGCACCGGTGAGCCGTGGGGTCGGGGCCTCCCCGGGCGGAACGGGCCCCCGAGTGCCGCGCAGGGAGACGCGAGGCGCCAGGCCGGGCGCTGCTCCCTGGCCTCAGTCTCCACATCTGTGGAGTGGGCTGCTTGGCGCCCACCTCCACCTCCTCCTGAACCACTCTTGTTGCCTGGCGCAGCCGCGGGGCCCACACGGGCGTCAGGGGTCTGCCCGCCCTGGGGGCCCCTCCCGCTTCCTGAATCCACCTGAGAGCAGAGGCTTGGATGTGGTGGCTGGTGCCCGCTAGACCTGGGACCTTCTGGTTAGGGCGCGAGGCTCTGGCACCTTTCCTGTGCCTTTGGCTGGCTGGCTTCCCTCCGCCCCCTCCTGTGTGCCACATGCTCCTTGGAGAGCCTTGTTTGCTCAAGGGCTCAACACCCATCTCGGTTTTGTGGGGGTCCTCTCTGGCAGGGTGCCTTTGAGCTACTTCTGGCAAAGGCAAAATATCTGGCTCTAGCGAATGGGAGAAATTCTGCTGTGAGGGGCGGAAAGGTTTGGTTTCTCTGTGCCATGGCTGACCCACTTCTGCCTGTGTGTGTGTAGGGGTGAGGGTGTGGGGGGCTGCCCCACAGGTGCCCTTGTGGAGAGAGTGTCTGGCTCTCCTCCCTGATCTGTTGGGACAGGCCCCTGAGTGTGTGTCATTAGCTCAGAAATCCGGGGAACGCGGGCCCTGAAGCATGGAGGGGAAGAGCCAGCCAGGCTCTGGGGGAAGCCCTCGTCCTGACCCCTGGGTGCACCCCCGCAGGGAGACTCATGGACATCCTGCGTTGCCGTGGTAAGAGGGGCTACGAGGCCTTCCTGGAAGCCCTGGAGTTCTACTACCCAGAGCTCTTCAGGCTGCTCACGGGCCGGGAACCTGCCCAGCGCTGCTCCATGATCCTTGGTGAGTGGATCTGCCCGTGTGTCTGCACCAGATGGAGGTACCCCATTATCCCCCTTGATCAGATAGGGAGACAGACATAGGCTGAAGTGGTTTGCCCAGGGCCGGGTGGTTGGCTGAGGGTGGGGCTGGGTTTCTAATCCAGTTAGTCCGAGTTCAGAGCCCACCTGTGTGACATCGCACGGCTCTCTCTACCGGGTATTGTTTTCAGACTTGATATGGCTGGGCTTTGTGGGCTTGCAGTTTCTTACGTAAACAATCCAGAGGCTCCGGGTGATGTCAGAATAAAAAGTGGAGCTAGATCTTTCTTCCTTCAGCTCTGTTCTGCAGGTGGCAGTTTTGTGAATCCCCCCATCTTAGTATTCCCACACACACACTGGGGTAGCCTCTGTGTTGTCTAGTATCTGGCTTTTCTCAGAATGGCTTATTTCAGTGATTCTCCTATGTCTGTTACACTTGTTTTAAGTATATGCTTGATGTTCACTAGTGAAGTTGTGACTTAATGCATGTAACCCATCCTTTGTTGATGGACATCTAGTTGTTTTTGTTTTATTTTTGGTACTGGAAATTGAACTCAGGGGCACTCGACCACTGAGCCACATCCCCAGCCCTATTTTGTGTTTTATGTAGAGACAGGGTCTCACTGAGTTGCTTAGCGCCTCACTGTTGCTGAGGCTGGCTTTGAACTCGTGATCCTCCTGTCTTAGCCTCCCTAAGTGCTGGGATGACAGGCTTGTGCCACCGTGCCCGGCTGACATCTAGTTTCCCCCCCCCAATTTTGTTATGTTGTGGTGCTGGGAGCACCCTTGTATGTGCATCTTTGTGCAATTGTTAACTTTCTAAACTGGGGAGAGTTTCTGAAGTGGACCTTCTCAAGGAGTATGAAAATTTTAAATATTATATCAAACAAATGATGGATACCATAATAGTATTTACCTTATAGAGTTGCCATATGTGTGTCTAGCACAAAGAACAAAGTCACCAAGTGTTAGTGGCAACTGTTATTATTGCTGGTGGATTGGATCTTTTCTCCCTGTGTTTGTGGCCACTTTTACTTTGGGACTTGCTTATTGATAGTTTTTGCCCATATTTTTATTCAGTTGTTTGCTTTTTTTCTTATTGATTTGTAGTAACTCTTTATGTATGATGACTGAGTCATTTGTTATAATTTTAATTCTTTTTCTTTTAACATGGTTAGATCTTTCATTTTTCAGAGATTTAAACTTTTTTATATGGATTTGTCTATGTCTTCTAACTTTGGGATTTTGTGTCTTGTTTAGGAAGGTCTTCTCTATCTTCAAATTACAAAAAATATATTCCAGAATTTCCCTGTATTCGTTTGATAGCTTAGTCTTTTCTGTGTAATCTGCTGTCCCCTCCTGAGTATCCTGTCTCCTGTCCTGGCAGATGAGGAGGGACCTGAGGGCCTGACCCAGTTCCTGATGACGGAGGTGCGGAGGCTGCGGGAAGCTCGCAAGAGCCAGCTGCAGCGGGAACAGCAGCTGCAGGCTCGGGGCCGGGTGCTGGAGGAGGAGCGGGCAGGGTTGGAGCAGCGGCTGCGGGAGCAACAGCAGACCCAGGAGCGCTGCCAACGGCTGCGGGAGGATTGGGAGGCCGGCAGCCTAGAGCTGCTTCGGCTCAAGGACGAGAACTACATGATCGCCATGCGCCTGGCCCAGCTCAGCGAGGAGAAGAATTCAGCAGTGCTGCGCAGCCGCGACCTCCAGCTGGCGGTAGGCCCTGGGGAGGTGGGTGGAGCAGGGTGCAGCAGGGGTGACCTTTGCAGAACGTGATGGCACCCTGGAGGCCAGCCTGCCTCCCAGAGCCACCACCTGCCTGCTTTAACTCATCAGCCTTGTGTTCTCGCTTCGTGGTTCTGATAGTGGTTCAAACTGTGGGTCCAACTCCCAAACGTTAGGCCATGGTGGCATCTAGTGGGTAGAGGCCAGGGACGCTGCCAAACATCCTCAGTGCACAGGACAGCCTCAACGAGGAATTCCCTAGCTCCGAATGTGCACAGTGCCCAGGGGTCCTGAGGTCCTGAGGTCCTGAGGACTCGGAACGTGAGGCAGGGAATTTCCAGTGCTCCATCAGGCAGGGTCAGTGCTCAAAATCTGCGTGGCCGTAGCTGCGCCTGTTGTTGGTGTCGAGTGCCACGTGCCACGCAGCTGCATGACTCGTCTCACCCAATCCTCACTAGAGCACTGGGCACCAGCTTCCCTTCCTAGACAGACGCTCAGGCTCAGACTGTGAAGGGATTGCTCCAGGTCGCCAAGCTGGAGGCACACAGGCTGCTTTTGAACCGGCTCCACCTGGCACCGCTGCTGGCTTCCTTCCCAGGATGCTGTTCTGCCTGCTCCCTGGCCAGTGAAACCTCACCTGATCCTCTCCAGCAGCAGAGGCTGGCCTCCTACAGGCCCTGAAACCAAGCTCAATATTATGGCTTCTTATTGGGTCTTAGCAGGGGACAAGACTTCTTGCAGCTGCCACAGGGAGTTGTCCAAAGGACAAATGAGCCTATCTTGTCAGGGGCTTGCCAGGGCCAGCAGCACACAGTAGGCTGTTTCCTGGAATGCGGTGTGGGACTCCAGCGTGCGATTCTTTTTTTTCCTCCCCAGCACTGGGGGTGGAACCTCCTGCCTGCTAGGCAAGTGCTCTGCATCCCCAGCCCATTTATTTTTTATTTTGAGGTAGAATTTAGCTAAGCTGATGAGGCTGGCCTTGAACTTGTGATCCTCCTGCTTTGGCCTCCTGAATGGCTGGGATGACAGGCCCAGGTACCTTGCTGTGTCCCCAGTGGTCATGGCTGGGGGTGCTGGTTCCTGTGGGTGTCGGTTGGTGCGCGTGGGGCACTGGGTTGGCAGTGCTTGCTGGGTGGGTTGATGTTTTGGGAAGGGGGGTCCTTATCAGGGTGTTGAGTTCACATATTGAAGGGTCCAGGCAGCTGGTCCTACTTGAGGGTGTTGGTGGCCAGTTTGCTGTTGTGAGGTGATGGTGAGGACTCTGCTTGGTGCTTGGCATGAGGGGGAGGCGTTCTGAGTGGAGAGTGGGCAGCAGGGCCACCACGTATGTCCCGGACCTGGCTCTGCCACTAACGAACAGTGTAGCCTGTGCAAAGCTTCCCTCCCCATGACTCAGTTTACCTGTCTTTAGCGAGAGGTCACAGATGAGGATGACATTGCAATTATAAAGCACCTTGGGCTGGGTGCAGTGGCGCACGCCAGTCATCCCAGCGGCTCGAGAGCATGAGGCAGGAGGATCTTGAGTTCAAAGCCAGCCTCAGCAAAGGCAAGGCGCTAAGCAACTCAGTGAGACCCTGTCTCTACATAAAACACAAAATAGGGCTGGGGATGTGGCTCAGTGGTCGAGTGCCCCTGGGTTCAATCCTCAGTACCCGCCCCCCACCAAAAAGCATAATAAAGTGTCCTGGGTCACCAGGCTTGGTTTTAAATGTCTTCAGGGCACAAACCCTTTGCTTTCCCAGCGACCCTGTGCTGCAGGTGGGCTGTGCTGTCATCTCCATTTCTGGAGGGGATACTGAGGCACAGGGACATTGATGAGCGCCTTTCTTAAAGTTCCCCAAGGTTGAAAAAATTCTGATCTTGTCCTGTGCGTCACTGTGCTGGGTGGCATGTGGGGTCTCCTCTCTTCACCTAGAGGGGGTCCTCTTTTTCTGAACCAGGAAAGATTTCGCTGCTCAGAGAGGCCAGCACTGGCGGGGGAGTGGGGGTCCTGGGAGAGGCTGCTCCTGGCATGGAGCAGTGGTGGTGGATTTGTGGGTTGGGTCCCCTGCAGTGGCGGGTGTGCACATGTGACTGGATGTTAATGGAACTGCAGTGGAGCTGGGTGTGGCAGCTAGGTCCCCTCCCCCACGGGCAGGTGTGTGGCGGTTATGTTTTGATACTATGTTTTATAAGGTGTGAATTTAATGAGCCATTATTTTTAAGCAACATAAACTTAAGGGACCAGGGCTGTAATTTGGTGCTAAGTGAGTTTGTGCACTGGGATTAAATGCATCCATATTTCCTGGTGTTGGGCGGAGCCCCACAGGTGTCCCATCCTCTGAGCTCATCTGGGAAGCCAGCTGGCTGAGGGTCAGGCGGGAGGCCATGGTGTCAGGCTGTGCTTTACCGTAAAGGTTGTGACCAGGCTTGCCCTTGAGACTCGCTGTCTTCTGGTGGGTCACAAAGCATGTTTTGTGAGTGGAAAGAGATGCAGAGTCAGGAATTTCTTTGTGAGTCTTTGTGGAGGAGGCGCCCTCTGAATTCAGGGACTGCCTGGCGCAGCGTCCAGACCCGCGGGTGTGTGTGGGGTGCCATTCTGAGGGCGGGGAAATAGAAAGTCATTTTCCAAGATGGGCCAGACTTTCCTCAGACACCAGATGTTGGCACGCCTGAACATAGCCCCAGAGGTCATTGTGACCGTCCCTAACAATGACTTCAGTTTTTTGGCTGGCCACCTGCTGCTACTCTTATCGCGTCTGATCCCCTCAAGACCCCACATGAATTTGGAAAATCACATGCAGTGGCCGAGCACACTCGTCATCGAGCACCCTGGCCATGTGTGTTCTCTCTCAGCCAAGCAGCCATCCCCCAGCTGCTCTCCCCGCCCCCGGGCCAGCCTCTAGCTCCACACAACCATCTGGTGTCCCTTCAGTGTTCTGGGGTTGTACTGAAAACATTGATGACACCACATCACATCCGTGGCAGCTGTCACTGCCTGTCCACTCACTATCTCCTTCGATTCTTGCAATAACTTTAGGTGTGGTGGGGAGGGGTCAGCTGGGCCCATTTTACTGAGGAGGAGACTGAGACACAGGGGGGGAAGCAGCTTGCTAGGGACAATAGAGCCTGAAGGTGGTAAATTTGAAATCTGAACCTTCGAGTGTCACCGGTGGGGCTGAGCCAGCAGCCTCTGCTATGGAACAGCATTTCTGTTTGGGATCTTGTTAAGGGAGGACCCAGCAGCTTCTGGAGCTGGAGGTGGGGTCGGAGGGGACGTGCTGGCTCTGGGCTGGCTAAGACCCTCAGACCTACTGCACTGCCCCTCCCTCCTCTGGGTGCAGATGAGGAGATGGAGGCACAGCTAGGGGCTTTGCCCACCTATAGCTGAGGCAGAGTTGGGCCCAGACCCTGGTCCCCCTATCCTCAGGCAGCCCTCCTGTGTCACCCTGATCCTGGGCTAAGTTGCCCGCACGCAGTGTCAGGACTGTGGGGCAGATGAAGGGGTGTGGTGCGCACACCTGTCTCCAGCAGGACCCTCCGGGAGGGTGGCCTTGGCCTTGCCGCTCCCCCTTCCTCTGCCCCATTAGCTCCACACCTGCGCAGCCCAGGCCTTCCTCACAGGCCAGTCCCTGGAGGACTCCCGCGAAACTGGGAGCAGCGCCCCCCCACTCACGGTGGCTCCCTGTGGGATGACCCATGTCCTGGGCCCTAGGTGGATCAGCTCAAGCTGAAGGTCAGCCGGCTGGAGGAAGAGTGTACGCTGCTGCGCAGGACCAGGGGGCCGCTCCCCGGGGCCGAGGAGAAGGAGAAGGAGCCAGACGGCGTGGACCTGGTCTCTGAGCTGCGGGCTGAGAACCAGCGGCTGACGGCGTCCTTGCAGGAGCTGCAGGAAGGCCTCCAGCAGGTGAGAGGCTGGCGCTGGCGGCCTGGGCAGCGCCGGGAAGCGGTCCTACTGCTCACCTGTCCTCGCGAGGCCTGGACAGACAAGGGTTTCGGAACCAGGCTTGGAGATCTGGGTGCAGTCCTGGCCAGCCTCTTGACCCGAGTTCTGAGCCGAGGGTCTTACCATGGTGCTCCTCCTCCGTGATGACTCTGGGGACTGTGGGTGGCCTCAGGAGGGCTCTGAATCCCGGGACACTGCTTCTGCTGTGTGTGGGCATTTCCTGGGGAGAGGGCCCCAGGCTTCCTGGAATTTGTAGAGGAGTCTGAGACTCTGAAGGTGGAGACCTCTGAGGCCTTGGTATTCCCAGGACGCGCTTGGTGTCCCTTGGCAGGTCAGGGCAGCCTGGGCCTGGCTCCTGGCTGTTGCTCCACATAGGAAGTGGGGGGTGGGAGCCAGTGTATATCATGGGGCTGGGGTACCTGGCTGGGATGGTCTCAGGGCTGGATCTTGGGCCCAGGGTCAGCCCCCAGGAGACCCCTTGTCAGAGGGGAGGGAATAAGCCTCAGGATGGTCACTCGTCTGTCTCCATGGTGGTGCCAGGTGGGGGCCAGAGCAGGAGGGAGTGGGCTAGGAGCTTGTTTCAGGAAAGGGTCCCAGCTGAGCTTAAAGCGTTACTGCATCCACTCTCCTTCTTTGGACCCCGGATGTCCCCTGGAGAGCAGGACTGGTGGGGCACACCCGCTCTCCACACAGGGAACCCCGTCCAGCTCAAGCCCCCAGGTCAAGGTGGCAGAGCAGGGGGTGGGGTCCGAGGGCTGAGGGCTGTCCGCCTCCCTTCCTCCCCACACCCACAGTGGGTCCTGGGCCACATGCTGAGGTGGCCCTGAACTCTGGTCCCCAGGAGGCCAGCCGGCCAGGGGCCCCAGGCTCCGAACGCATCCTCCTGGACATCCTGGAGCATGACTGGCGGGAGGCGCAGGACAGCAGGCAGGAGCTGTGCCAGAAGCTGCACGCCGTGCAGGGCGAGCTGCAGTGGGCGGAGGAGCTGCGGGACAAGGTAGGGCCTCTACCCCGTCAGCACCCAGCTCCTGGGGGCCGGGGGTCCCAGCCCACCCTGCCAGCCTTCCCCAGGCTGCTCTGGGCAGGCAGGTGCTGAGAGCTCTGTCTCTGTTTGCTCTCAGCTATTGGCAGGAGACCCTCTGACACTCACAGCTCACTAGCGAGCAAAGCGAGGGCCCCTGCGCCCGCAGGGGGGAGTTCTAGCTGGGGAGGCGCGGGGCCACCCGTAATCCTGAACAGTTATTTCATGTGGCAGACGGTGACGAGGGGCAGAAGGGCTCAGATGGCCACAGTGCATTTCAGTGGAGGCCAAGGTGGCCAGGTAGGGGTCACCATTATGGCTAGCTGTCTCCATTGTACAGATTAGGTGGCTAAGGCCTGGTGTGTGTGGGGGGGTGGCCCAGGCCATCCCGCCGAGGAGGTGGGCACTCGTGGCCAGGGCTCAGGCCTCTCTTCCTGGGCCTGCGCAGCACCTGCTGGTTAGCATCCCCTGGCCCTGGCTGTGGTCTGAGCCCACCCCACCTGTGCCACCCTCAGTACCTGCAGGAGATGGAGGACCTGCGGCTCAAGCACCGTACACTGCAGAAGGACTGTGACCTGTACAAGCACCGCATGGCCACCGTGCTGGCCCAGCTGGAGGAGATCGAGAAGGAGCGGGACCAGGTGAGGCCACTCTGCCGTGCACCGGGCCTTGGTCCCACCGCTGGTTCTGGTGCAGGGCAGGAGGAGGAGTGGATGGTGCTGGAAGTGGAGAAAGAGGCTGTACCGGTGTCCATTTAGGACGGGGCACGCAGGCCTCAAGCCAGGGACAGGGGCCTTTGCATACGGCCCCGGCTGTGCGCATGTTGGAAAGGAGAACAGGCCTGAGATGGCAGCAGGTATAGGGTCGTGTGGGCCCAAGAGCCCTCAGAGGCCAGCTGCCTAGTACCCTCGTTGCACAGGGCCAGGGCCCAGTCAGGGGCCTGCCTGAGTCCACGCAGCCAGGCTCCACTGGAGCTGGGCCCTCAGGCCCTTTGTGAGTCAGACACTGGTCCCCAAGCTGCTGCCAGGAGCCTGATGGAGACCCCGCTGCCTCTCCTGAGCTCCGGGACAGTTACGGAGTTGGTCCTGGAGTCCTGCATATCGGAATCCCTTGCTCTTTCCGTACCAAGGACAAGGCCAACGCCGAGAAGGTGCCTGCAGATACTTGCTGATGGTATTTGCTGGAAAGTTTTGGCCCCAGTCCCTGGGCCCACAGTCCTGTCTCCTGTTGAGGCTGTGGGGTGGGCCGAGGGCCCCTGGCTCTGCTGCCTTCTGTGAGGCTCCCTCCTCATGCCAGGGGAAAGGGATGAGGAGGCTGGAGGGTTTTATTTGTGATCGAGTTTGAATCCCATAAGGAGTTGAAGGCCACATGTTAGAATTGCCCCTGATTTGGGGCTTCATCTTTGGGTAGCCTGATTCAGGTGGTCTGGGGCAAGGCCCTGGAATCTGCTGTCACTAGGCTGCTACCAGTCCCTGGGCCTCTGTGCCCAGCTCCCTCAGAGCCATGTGCCCACCTCTCAGGGACCTCATCTTCATTGTGGAGGAAAGTGCTTTGGAAGCAATTGGGTGGATTTGGCTCGTGGCTCCTGCACTGATTGGGATGCTGGAAGTAAAGCCCCGGGCACACAGTAGGTCTCCCAGAAACATTTTAAGCTGGAGTCCAGCCTTGCCCCTGGCATGGTTTGTCTATCTGCAATTTGAGAGTACTGATACTAATTAACGAATTCTGTTAGTATGAAGATTAAATGAGCTGATATTTAGCACAGGGCCCAGCACACAGGCCTGGTAGCAGCCATTCCCAATGCCTTCCCCTTTCTTGAGGTTGGGGGGCGCAGACAGCAGAGCCAGGGCAGTTCCCGCAGCGGCTGGTCCCCCGTGCTCTCCCCAGGCCATCCAGAGCCGAGACCGGATCCAGCTGCAATACTCACAGAGCCTCATCGAGAAGGACCAGTACCGGAAGCAGGTGCGGGAGCTGGAGGCCGAGCGGGACGAGCTGCTGACCACGCTCACCAGCCTGGAGGGCGCCAAGGCCCTGCTGGAGGCGCAGCTGCAGCGGACCCAGGGCGGCCTCTGCCTCAAGGTGAGCAGCTCGGGAGTCCTGGGAGGAGGGCCGGGTTCTGCTGGACCTGGTGCAGACCTCAGCAGGCGGCCATAGGAACATGGGAAACGGCCAGGACCTCCTAGGGGGCGTGGGTGTGGGTTGGTGAGCAGGATGGGGACGTATGGATCTGTGAGTTTGGGGTCATTCCTGGGACACTGAGGATGTTTGAAGCCTGTCTTTGTGTAAGTGGACCTGGCTGTCTGGGGGCCTCGAGTGCTTTAGGAATGCACTTGGGCCTCGGAGACCAGGCACCTGCATTAGTCTAGTCGAATGTGGGCTGAAAAGAGCAGCTGGTCTACGACCTTCATTGTACAGGACCCAGAGAGGGTTGGGGACTTGCCCAAGATCACACAGCCAGGTAGCCCTGGAGCCACCTCCCACTCTTTGTAAATCAGTCACTGGTTCCTGGCTGCCACCCTGCCAGGGCTCCCTGATGAGCGTGGTGGAGCCCTGGCTTCGATGAATGGGGTCTGGAGGAGAAGAAGGAGGCACACATCTTTGGCCTCTCCCTTGCTAGGACCCTTGGCGGCCTTTTTGCTCTTGGGTAGAGATGAGCTCCTATGTTCAGGAGGCCCTGCAGGTTGGACCCCTCCTTCCCTCTAGTCTGGTTCTCTGGCTCTGAGTGTTTTAATTCCTGGAATGTGTCACAGTCCTGCCTCAGGGCCTTTGCACATGCTTTCCACCTGCCTGCACCATCCTCCCCAGCTGGACCTACTTAGTACATATCCCTGGTTCTCAGTTCAACCTGACTTCTGGAGAGCGTTCTGATGCTCTAGGCTGGGTGAGGACACCTTCCTTTTGCTGTCTCCCTGCTCGGGGTGGATTTTGTTTTCTATCCACTGGTTTGTAATTTGTCTCCCCCTCGAGGCTTCCTGTGCCCCAGCTCTGTCCCTGCCTGGCACATCACGGGTGCTCAGTAGCAGAGGTAGCAGGCCGGGGCTGAGCATGGCCTTCTGCTCCCCGCTCACTTCCAGGCCTGTGCCTCGTCCCACTCCCTGTGCTCCAACCTCAGCAGCACCTGGAGCCTCAGCGAGTTCCCCTCCCCGCTGCCAGGTCCTGAAGCTCCCGGGGAAGTGGCCGTCATGGGGGGATCTGAGCCCCACACTTCGGTAAGATGCCTGCCCACCCAGGTATGGGGGCAAATGGGTAGTTTTCCTATAACTGCCGACAGAATGCTGTCCTGTGGCCAACAGTTCACAGGGGAGGCCTGGAAGCTTCTCTGAGCTCACCCAGAGCCATGGTGTGCTGGCCCGGGCCAGGGTGCTGGGAGAGCAGCTCCTGTTCCTCGGCGCTGGGTCCCGTCAGTGGAACGGCACAGGCCAGATGTGCTGAGGGCTGGGAAGGGACTGTGGTGGGGTGACCCCGGCCCTGTCCCCGCCTCGCAGGAGGAGGCCACTGACAGTGAGAAGGAGATCAACCGGCTCTCCATCCTGCCCTTCCCCCCCAGCGCCGGCTCCATCCTCCGTCGGCAGCGTGAGGAGGACCCCGAGCCCCCTAAGAGGTAATGGCCCGAGAGTAGAGGCCGCCCAGGAAGGCCGAGTGCTCTTTCCTGCATGGACGCCTCCCAGGAGCTCTCGTGCCAGTCAGGTCCAGGCAGTCACCTTCCTTGACTCGACTTAAATGGCTGGAGCTCTGGAGCAGGAGTCACAGAAGGGACCGAGTCAGGGATTAGGGCTAGACCAGGCCTGGGTAGGTGCTGGCCTGGTGTGTGCAAGGCCCTGGCTCCGTCCCCAGCATGGCAAAAAAAAAAAAAACCACTGAAGGACAGAGTGGGCTCCACCCCAGCTCAGGTCCAGGCAGGCAAGTCACCAGAGGGGAAGCCTGATGTTCAGGACCAGAGGATGTAGGGAATGTTTCTAGGGATTAGGGACTTTAGGCAGAAAACCGTGTCCCAGGTTGGGGCATCAGAAGCAGGCAGGGGCCAGAAAATCTGAGTCACGTCCGCTGGTGGCCCAGACCAATGGTAGGAGGTTGCTGTCTCCTGGGTTAGGTCCCCCTGCACTGCGCCCCACGGTGGCCCTTGATCTGTCTGCTAAGGGAGGTGGGGCACTTGGAGCGTTTGATCTGAGTGGATCACGTGTGTGGAGGAGGGCGTGGCCTAGTTAGGGGGATTCCACTGGGGGCCATAATGACAGTTAGTGGGGGGAGTGGAGTGGTCAGTGGAGGCTTCCAGGAGGAGGTGGCATGGAGGGAGGTGGCTTTGAAGGACAGGCCAGCTGTGGAATGTGTGGTGGAGGCAGGACATGAACGTCTTGCCTCGTGACTTCAGGGGAGCTGGGTGGCACTGGTGCTCTGTGCCTGGGCCCATGACTGAGGTCTAGCCTGTATTTGCTTGGGGGCTGTTGGACTTTTTGGTGGCTTGGGGGCAGAAGGAGGGAGTGGGGAATAGTGCCCACTGCGTCTCATCTTCTGTCCCCTCCCTGCCCTCTCTCTGAGCAGGTCCTTCAGCAGCATGTCGGACATCACAGGTAACAGGAGCCCTGGAGCAGGGGGAGGGCCCATCCGGGGAGAGGCCCAGCTGCTTGCTCTTCCCTTGGCTTGTGTCCCCTTCCCGAGGCTGCACCATACCCAGGCTTGCAAGGCTCCTAGGCTTACCCTGTACCCAGTCCTGGCCCTTACTCCTGTTCCTGGGTGTGCTGTGTGGGGCTTTCAGGTTCTGCCCACCTTCTTCCCAGAAACTGAAGGGTCACCCATGGGCCGTGGCCTGCTCGCCCAGCAGGCCTGCGGTGCTCTGGGGCCTCCACCCTGCAAGGATGCTCATAGTCCTGGTCCTCTCCTGCTGCCCAGTCCCAGCCCCTGACCACCTCTCTCTTTCCCCAGGGAGTGTGACGCTTAAGCCCTGGTCCCCCGGCCTCTCTTCGTCCTCCTCATCCGACAGCGTGTGGCCTTTGGGAAAGCCAGAAGGCCTCCTGGGCCGGGGCTGTGGCCTGGACCTCCTCAACAGGTAGGCAGGCACTGGGGCCGGGTGTGTGCTGCATGAGGCAGCAGCTGCACCCCTGTTTTATGCACTGGGGAACGTTCAGTTTTGTAGCACCAGCAGACCTTGGGTTCAAGTCTTATTACCACTGATCGCTGTCTGCATGATTTGAGCCTCTCTGGGCCTGTCTCCTCACTGGTAGAGGGGCACAGTGATCTCTTCCGTATGTGGCTGTTTTGAGATTTATGACCAAAGTCTCCAGCTCTGCCAGGAATGTAGTAGGTGCTTAGTAAACAGTGGCTCTTCTCATGAGCTGCCCCTGTGCCCATCTTCCCTAGCTGAGCTCTGGTGGGTCTGAGCCATCCAACTGAACTTGTTGTGGGTGGCCTGGGGACACCCGGAGAGCCCCCGTGGCTGGGCTGGCCATGAGTCAAAATAGGAGTCACGCTAGGTGTGGTGGCGCATGCCTGCAATCCCAGGGGCTCTGGAAGCTGAAGCAGGAGGATTGCGAGTTCAAAGCGAGCCTCAACAACTTGGTGAGGCCCCAAGCAACTTAGCGAGACCCTAAATAAAATACAAAAAATGGGGCTGGGGATGTGGCTCAGTGGTTGAGTTCAATCCCTGGTACCTGCCCCCCCCCCCCAAACAAAAACAAAACAGGAGTCACAAAATGTTAGCACAGAGTGTAGTTCAGTGACCCCCTAGTCTTACTTGCCAGTGGATCTAAGGAGGGGTAGAGGACCAAAGGAACCAAAGGGACCAAGCCTAGAATGCTACCTTTGAACTCAGCTTGGAGAGCAGCTGTGGAGAGAGCAGAGGCTCCAGGGAGGGTCCTGGAATGTGTGGTGACGGAGGAGCCGTGTGTGTGGGGGGGAGGCTGGACAGAGCCACAGTGGGCTGAGTCAGGCTGGGGCACTGGACTTTGGCTTGTGTGCTCAGGAAGGCCTGGGAAGGTGCAGGTGTTATGAAATGCAAGGCCAGCTGCTGGCTGCTCACGGTGTTCTGTCCTGGGAGTAGGCAGTGTGACTATCTCTGTGTGTAGAGGAGGAAACGGACGATCAGAGAGGTTAAGGAACTTGCCCAAGGTCACATAGCTGAGAAGTACCAGTGTGCTGCTGGGCACAGAAGTTCAGGTCACAATGCATCAGGGCAAAGCTGGACCAGGGGCCTCCTGCCTCTTCGAGGCAGCTCCGCCAGGCCAGTGTCCAGCCCTGCCCCCACCCTCCCCAGCGCGACATTGTTTCTGCTTGTGCAGGACATGCTGCTGGGGGAAGGGGCGGAGGTGCCTCCCTTCCTGCCTGCCTGGCCCTTCCTCCTTCCTCCAGCTTGGCCTGCAGCAGGGGTCCTGGCTGCTGTCCAGGGGGCGCCAGGATGGAGAGGGAGCAGGAGGCTCCGGCCCTGCCCCTGCCTGGGCCCTGGGATCACGTGGCCCTCTTTGCTGCCTACGCTATTCCTGGGGAGGAGGGAGGTGGAGGAAGAACCCAGATTGAAATGGAGGCAGGGGTGGCTAAGAGAGAGAGGTGGACAGGCCCAGAGGGCCGTGGGGGACCTCACTAACAGAACCTGGGTTGGGGGACATCTGTGTCCTGGGACAGTGTTGTGGTGAGGTAGGGAAGAGCAGGCCAGCTTCAGGGCTCTGATCTCAGCTGTCCATGGCTACTCTGGGGCCCTGGGCAAGTCAATTTCCCAGAGTCACAATAGCGGCGGTCCCCTTGGCTCATGGTGCAGGTTGCTGCGTTCCTTCTGGAGTGCTTAGGATGGTGCTGGCTCGGGGCGAAGTCTTCACCTGTCAGCTGAGGTGTCCTTGTCTCCGGGGTCAAAACTCTGGGCCCCTCCCCACTCTTTGCTGGGGACAGGACAGGGCAGGGGATGCTGAGGGTGGGGGACTGGAGGATGGCTGGATAGCCTGCCGGGGGGGTGGGGACAGAGAGGAAGAACCTGAGAGTGACCCGAGACCAGGGGGAGCCCTGTCCCTCCTCACGTGGTCCCAGAGGATCTCCAGAACCTTCTCACACAGCGAGCTCTCATGGGTCTTTGTCTCACCCCAGTGCCTACGAGCTGAGCCACCCGGGCAAGTCCTAACCTCCCCGTGCCTCAGTTTCCCTCCTCTAATGCGAGGTGATGACAGGTGTGAGGGATTCGATATAGTAACCTGTGTGACATGCTGGAGTCTCTGCACTTTGGGTCCCTGAAATGCTACAGAGCAGCCCCGCATACTGTCTAGAGATATTCCCACCATGCTCTGGGACCGGGGGACATTCACCGAGGCCACTTGGCCCATCACTGCTCAGAGCTGGCGACTCACCCCATTCCCATCTGCTGGGGACCTGACCTCCTGACTTTTCTGGGGGAGGAGCTGGGCCCTCACCGGTGGCTGGAGAATTCCCCAGAGGCGGGGTTGGGAGGTCCATCTGGGAGGCTGGAATCTGCAGCTCCTGCTCATTGGGGGAGGTTGGTTCTGGGGGACATGAGGGGGACCCTACTTCCAGCAAGCTCCCAGGCTGACTCTGAGGACTCTGAGAAGTGCAAGGAGTAGGTATCATGGTCTGTGCAGGCTCAGATAAGTCACTTGGTCCTCCTGGACCTCAGGAGATTGGCAGGGGCATTGTGGAGAGCTGGGAGCAGGAGCAGTGGGCAGGAGGAGCTGGAGGGGCCAAAGGTCAGCTGCATGGCTGTCGGGGGGACGGGCCACGTGAAGGCCAGGGTACAGCCGCTTGCTGTGCTGGTGTCTGGAGGCTGTGGTGATGGTCAGTGGCCTGTGGGTTTGAAACAGGTGAGGAAGCCGAGACCGGAGACCTGTGCCTTGCCGGGCATGGTGGCACAAGCCTGTAATCCCAGCACTTTGGGAGGCTGAGACAGGAGGATCTCAAGTTCAAAGCCAGCTTCAACAACTTAGCGAGGCCTTAAGCAACTCAGTGAGACCCTGTCTCTACATAAAACACAAAATAGGGCTGGGGATGTGGCTCAGTGGTGGAGTGCCCCTGAGTTCAATCCCCAGTACCAAAAAAAAAAAAAAGAGAGCCGTGCCTTGTTCCAAATCGTATCTGACGACAGTAAAATGCTGTTTTTCTCGAGCTCTTGCCAGGCACTGTCCTAAGAGCATTCCATGTTTTAACTCAGTGTGTTGGACTAGGTGGGTGGACCCCCAGCATCCGCCCCTGGCCCCAGAGTGTGGGCTCTTTCCCTCCACGGTGCTTTCCTTAAGCTTTTCTGACCACACCTGACACCACCTCAAACAAAAGGCTGCAGACACAATAGTTGGATCTACCTGGGCCGAGGCAGGATGGTGAGTCCAATCCCATTCCATTGGAAGACTCTGCTAGAGCCGGTAGACCCAGCCGCTGGGGAGGCTGAGGCAGGAGGATCGCGAGTTCAAAGCCAACCTCAGCAACTCAGCGAGACTCTGTCTCTAAATAAAAAGGCCTCAGTGGTTAAGTATCCCTGGGTTCAATCCTTGGTACCAAACAGACAAAACAAACAAAAACAGAATTTCGCTCTTCAGGGTTTGCAGCCCACCGAGGGGCAGGCTTGCACAACCCTGTGGTTCCACGTTTAGCTGCGCTATCGTTCTGTCCCTCTGAGCCTCCCGCCCACAGGGGCAGGGGGGTGCATGGGTCCTTGCTTTGTGGATGTGGTAACTGAGCCTCAGGTAGTAGCTCCTTTGCCGGAGTCTGGGACACAGTTTACCCTGGGGTTGGCAGCTGGACTGTTGTGCCAGCCACCCGGCCAGGCCAGGTCTCAGGTCTCCCAGTTCTTTCCATGTCACTCCCGTGAAGTCTGTAGCTGTCCCTCAGGCCTGGCTCTCTGCTTTGACTGAGGAGGCACAGCTGAGACCTGCTCCTGGAGCAAAGCTTCCTGCTCTCCAGGGTGCCAGTTGGGTTAAGGTCCTGGCAGCCGGGGTCAGAGCAGCTGGACGTGTGCGGCAGTTGCCCAGATTCTGCCTGGGCCACTGCTCCTGACCCTACCGTCACCCCCTCCATGGCCGGGCTAGCATGGAAGGGCCTCGGTCAGTTTGTTGCTGAGCCTTGCTAAAGGCTTCATCGGGTCTCCTCCAGGGACAAGCGGGACCCTGCCACATGGGGATCTTGGCTACGCTGTCTCGGAAGGCCAGATGCCCTCATTTTGTGCCTCCACAGGCTGGCCCCAGCTTCTTTGCTGGGAGCTGTTTCCCAGGATGCTTTGTTAGTGCTTACGGCAACGAGCTCAGCCGGGTGGCTGGCCGCGGGCGGCTCCATGCTGTTGTTGAATCTCCCACACATTCT
Source organism: Geosciurus inauris (assembly GCA_004024805.1). Lineage (NCBI taxonomy): Eukaryota > Metazoa > Chordata > Mammalia > Rodentia > Sciuridae > Geosciurus > Geosciurus inauris. The sequence continues at coordinate 19,003 of PVHX01013185.1, forward strand.
GTCCTCTGTTCTCTACGCCTGGCTCATGCCCTTTCTTCAGCCTGAACCACCGTCTCCTCTCCATCTGTCACTGAAGTCTCCGTCTCTGTTCTTCACTGAGGTGTAGCCCAGGTACTTCTCCGGGAAGCCTCCCCCGACCCCTGTGCTGCCGAGCTGACCGGAGCCATCCTCTGATCTGTGTTCTAACTGCACCCCTCCCTGGACTGTGCGCAGGACAGTCACCTGCTGCGTGCCAGACACTGGGCTTGGTGCTAGGGAATCAGGCTGCCTAGGGCTGGTGCTGAGAGGCCTTCTTTTGATGGATGTAAGAAAAAGAAAATGCTAAGCCGCAGCATGGGCGGAGGGCGTGCTCCTGAGGCTGCTTTTTATTTGAGCTTTGATGGACGAGCAGAAGGGGAAAGGTGTTCCAGGCAGAGGGCACCGCCAGTGCAGTGGCCTGGGGGGACCCATGGCATGCTCCTGGAGAGGAGGCAGGGCCCTTCTCTAAGGAAGTTGAGCTGTATCAAAGCACGGATTGGACAGTAATTCCCATCTGTCTTCTCCCTTCCCAGGTCCCTGGCCATCCGAGTGTCTGGCTGGAGCCCCCCAGGAGGCCCAGAGGCCCAGGACAAGGGTCTAGATGGTCTGTCGTTTCTTGGGGACCGGTGGTCTGGGGCAGTGGTACGGAGGGTGCTGTCCGGGCCTGGGTCTGCCAGATCCGGGGAATTAAGAGAGGTAAGGCCCCTCCCCTTGAGCTGGGGGCGGAATCAGGGCGTTAACCACAGCTGGACTCTGATTGGTGGAACAGGATCACTGGGTGGAGCTCCTGGGGATTGGCTGAAGCAGAAGCAAGCTCAGTGACTGTCCAGCCTCAGCCAAGTTAAATGAAATCTGATTGAGCCTGAGCGGTGCATGCACCTGTAATTCCAGCTACTCAGGAGGCTGAGGCGGGAGGATCTTAGCTTTAAGAGGCCACTTTAGCAATGTAGTGAGACCTTGTCTCAAAAAAAAAAAAAAAGAGAAAGAAAAAGGTTGTACTGAGATTGAGGACGTAGCTTCGGGGTAGCGTGCTTGCCTGTCATGCGCGAGGCCCTTTGGTGCAGTACTCAGTGGTACCAAAAAAAAAAAAAAATGGGTAGGTGCTGGGAGGCGGAGCCGACTGAGGGCACAGTGACAGGTGCCCCTCCTTTAAAATCACTTCCCATCTGAAGGCCGAAGCTGCTGGTGTGGAGGGGGCAGGCCTAGAGCCCGAAACCCAGCAGAGAACCTTGCCGTGGAACCAGGCGCCCACACTCCCCTTCCTGCTGGACTCCAAGGGTGAGCCTGGCGTGGGGAGGGCCGGGGATGCTCCACCCTAGAAGCTGACAGCCTGGGGCCCGAGGGCAGGCTTCTCCAGCCTGGTGCAGGTGGGGCAAGAAGAGGGGGGTGTCCCAGCCGCCCTCTGATCCTGCAGTGCTGTGACCTCCTTTTGTCAGTCTTGCGCCCTCTTGTGGCCTCTCCTTGATAAGCATCTTGGCCGTGAGCGGGGACACTGCATTGGGAGTCCACAGGTCTGGGTTGGAGTCCTGGTTCTGCCTACACTGGGGCCAGCCCTTTGCCCTCTCACTTGAAGAAAGAAGGTGGGGTCCTGGCAGCTCAGCCATCAGAGGGCTCGATCTCCCCAAGGCTGCTCCCTGACCTACCATCTTCTTGTCCCTGCTGCTCCCTGCCCATCCAGCCTGCCAGTCCTTCCACGAAGCTCTTAATGCCTGGGTGAAGGGGCCGGGGGCCGAGCCCTTCTACATTCGAGCCAACCTCGCCCTGCCCGAGCGGGCAGATCCCCACGCCCTCTGCGTGAAAGCCCAGGAGGTCCTGCGGCTGGTGGACCCCGCGTACAAGCGGCGGCAGGAGTGGTTCTGTGCCCGGGTGGACCCCCTCACACTGCGGGACCTGGACCGGGGCACTGTGCCCAATTACCAGAGGTGATGCAGAGCCGGGGGCCTGGGGCCAGGGTCCACGAGGAGCCAGGACCAGGATGGGGGCTGTCCGTTCTGCAGTCTCACTGTCCTCTGGGATGGGGTCAGGGGTGGAGAAGAGGTGAGGGGCTTGCTTCTCCCTACAAGAGCATGACCAGACTCCTTCCCACAGAGCCCGGCAGCTCCTGGAAGGTCAGGAAAAGTGTCTGTCCTCCAGCCGTCACCGAAACCCCCGCAGTAATGTAAGCAGGTTTGGGTGGGCGGGGAGAGGACCCGGGGAGAGCAGGACGCAAGGCTGGGCTCCAAAGGGAGGGGGTAGGCTCCATGTTCTGGTGGCTGTGGGAGAAGAGACCAGGGAGAAGCCCACCTCCAGCTTTTCCTGGGACTTAGTTGATTCTCTACTATGTGCCCAGCAAACAGGAAAACAGTAATGTCACCATCCATGATGGCTGAGAGAGTAAATGAGATACAGTGTGTCTGGCGCATACTAGGCATCTGACAAGTCATATTCCCTTTCAGTCTTTGGACAAGGGCTGGGCTGGGTCACCATCCCCACCATGTCTGCGGGCAAAATGAGACCAGTATAGAGAAGCCCATGGAGAGCCCAGGCCCTGAGTCCAGGCTCAGCTCAGCTCTGGGCATATGTGTGACTGTGGATAGTCACCTGAACCTCCTCCTCTCTGCTGTTCCTGCCCCATCCCGGAGGCAGTTTTCCTTATCTGCAAAATGAGGCCGTAGCTCTACCTGCCTCCTAGACAGCCTGTGGCCCCAGATGCCTGCACATCAGAGGCCTCCCGTACTTGATAGGTGCTGGTATAATTAGTCCTCTTGCTGGTTTTGTCACTTCTCTTACCTGTGGTCACTTTGCTGACTCATTGAGACCAAAGCTTGTCTCTTAGGTGACATGAGGTTCCTCCAGGTCTCTGCTGTGGTTTCCTGATCTGTAACGTGGGGGTCCACCCCAGGCTCCTCTAGCGGGCTCTGCTGGGTGCTTCCCGGAGTCTCTCACCTGCTGGGGGCGGTGCTGGGCTCTCCCAGGCTTTTCTGGAGAGCCGAACAGCAGTGGGGAGTCGGGGAGTGCGGACCCCTGCTCTGCCCGGGGCCCTTTCTACTGTCCTCCCTAAGTCCAGGTGGAGGTGACCCTTTCTTTATGCCCTCTCAGCTGAAGAAGCGAGCCCTGGGGCTGGTGAGGCCCAAGCCCGTGGGAGGTCCTGCAGGGGAGTCCCCAGAGCAGCTGCTGCCGGAGCCCTGCTCAGGTGAGTGCGGCTGTAGAGGCGTGTCCCGTGTCGCTCCTGGTGGCCAGGAGTGTGTGCATCTATGTGTGCTTTGGCCAAGGTGGTCCTTGGTCTGGAAGGGCTTCTTGTGAGAATCCCACTGCCGGTGGGCTCATGCCAGGGGCTTGGTAGACGGGGCTCCCCCTGGTGGTGAACGGGCCACAGTTGCCCATGGACCACATCTGTGGGCAGGTGCTGTGTGGGTGGCTGTGACTGTGGGGCTGCACCGGCACCGGCCTGCTCTTGTCTGGTGTGGTTGTGCTTGTCACACGTGTGTGGTGGCCGGTGCCATGAGGACCCTAGGGGAGTCCTGGGGGCAGTGGAGTAAGGCCATGGGCCAGCTCAGGGAGGAGTGGGGGAGCCCAGGTGAGAGTAGCGGTTTGTGGGACGCGGCAGGGGTGGTTGGGGGGCTTTTGGGAAGAGATTGTTTCAGCTGAGGCCCCCCAGGATGCAGAGGCGTTGGTTGCAGGCAGAGGGCGCAGCTCCCTTGGGGGCCAGAGACAGGGCCGCGTGGTGGTTTTAGAGGAGGTGGGTGTAGTGAGGGGGTCCTGAACATCTGCTGTGTAAGGCGTGTGGGTCTAGGGGACACAGTGGTCCTCTGCGTGGAGCTCCCTGTCGTGGGAGGCAGATGCTTCCAGCTGTTCACAATGCAAACGCTGTTAGAAAGCAGGACATGACGCGGGAGAGCTCAGTGCAGTGGAGACCTGGCAGGGACCCTGCCTATGTAGGGACCAGGGGAGGTGAGGCCGGGGCTCTGGGGCCAGTGAGGGTTGCCTGGGCCGAGTGGTGCAGGGGCAGGGCCTGCAGAAGCCCTGGGATTGGAGGCGCCTGAAGGCAGTGCCGAGGCAGGGGTGCAGCCTGTGGTTCACCCTCCCCGGGCTCTCTGGCAGGACTGTCACCTGTGCAGAGGACGTGGCCTTTGCCCCTGGAATCTGGAAAGTCACTGGTGCATGGCAACCAGGGAGTCCTGTGATCGTCCTTTCTTTCCAAGCCTCTCTCCGACTGCTGAGCGGAGAGTGACCTGTAGGGGGCAGGGGTGAGGCAGAGGTTCCCCGTTGCAATGGTCCCAGCAAGGAGGGGGAGTGTGCAGTGTCTGGTGTGTGCGTGTGCGTGTGTGCGCGTCTGGGGACATGCGGGAGCAGCATGTCCAGAGGGTGGTCGGGGAGGTAATGTTTTGAGTATCAAGCGAAAGACGACCTGGGAGCCTGCCTGGACTCTGATGCCTTCTGGGTCCCATCGTGCCGCAGAGCCAGAGCGGAGCCTCAAGCCCTACAGCCTGGTGCGGCCGCTGCTGGTGTCTGCCCTCCGGCCCGTGGTTCTGCTGCCCGAGTGCCTGGCGCCCCGGCTCATCCGCAATCTGCTAGACCTGCCCAGCTCCCGGCTGGACTTCCAAGTGTGCCCGGCGGGTGAGCCTGTGACCTGGGAGGGAGGCTGAGGGGGCAGTAGGACAGCCAGGCCTGTGGCTCTCCAATGCCCTGTCCCTCTGCTTCTGCAGAAAGCCTCTCTGGGGAGGAGCAGTGTGCACCCTCAGCACCGGGGGCCCCCAAGGCCCGGCCTGCCACCCCAGGGTTGGGCAACAGGATCCGAGCCATCCAGGAGTCTGTTGGGAAGGTAGGTGCTGGGCTGCCATCCTGGGCCCATGAGGCAGCATCTGAACCACCTCCTGGGGTCCTCAGTTTCTTCACCTGTGACATGGGTGTGTTGGGGCCATTGCCCTCACATGGGTCAACCTGAAGGCGATAAGCTGAGACATCTCACATGGTCATCCTTGTTCTCCAACTTGCTGCTACCCTGGAGGATGGCTAGGGCTCCAGGGTGGTGGGTGGCGTGGGGTTAACTACAGATGCTACAGATGAGGTGGCCCAGGTCGAGTGGGGATGGGGCCTTCCTCCAGGTCACCAGTGAGCCCAGGTCTTCAGTCTCCCTATCTCTGTTCTTTGCTTCCTGTAGGGTCCCTCTGTGTGGGGGGGAGGCTGTGATAGGCTGGCGGGGTAGAGCTGGGGCATTGGCGTCCCTGGGTTGGAGTAAACATGGTCTCTCTCCACCGAGAAGAAGCACTGTCTGCTGGAGCTGGGCGTGCGGGGCGTGCGGGAGCTGGTCCAGAGCGAGGTCTACCCCATCGTCATCCACGTGGAGGTGACGGAGAAGAATGTCCGTGAAGTCAGGTGTGCTGGGTGGGGGTGCCCACTGCATGGATGTGTGTCTCCATCTCTGACTGCTGTCTGTCTCTCTGTCTCCCTTCCTTTGTCCATCTTCCTTGTCTGACTCTTCATGTCTTTTTTTTTTTTTTGTACCGGGGATTGAACTCAGGGGCACTCGACCACTGAGCCACATCCCCAGCCCTATTTTGTGTTTTATGTAGAGACAGGGTCTCACTGAGATGTTTAGCGCCTCGCCCTTGCTGAGGCTGGCTTTGAACTCACGATCCTCCTGTCTCAGCCTCCTAGAGTGCTGGGATTCCAGGCGTGTGCCACCGTGCCTGGCTTGGTTCTTCACGTCTTGATTCATCTTCGTCTCTCTGACCACTGTCCATCCTCCTCTCTCAACAGGGGCCTGCTGGGCCGGCCTGGCTGGCGGGACTCAGAGCTGTTGCGGCAGTGCCGTGGCTCTGAGCAGGTGCTCTGGGGGCTGCCCTGCTCCTGGGTGCAGGTGCCTGTGCATGCTTGGAGCCACGCAGAGGAGCTGGCCAAGGTGGTGCGTGGTCGCATCCTGCAGGAGCAGGCCCGCCTCGTGTGGGTGGAGCTTGGCGGCAGCCCTAGAGGCAGCAGCAGCAGTGAGGCCTGAGGCCGGTTGGAGGCCCGGGCTTCCTCCCACACTACAGGCGCGGCCAGCTGGCTGGAACCTTGTGCCTGTGGGGGACTTGGCCCACCCCACCCTGTGCCTTCCTCAACCCTGGACTCTGATGTGGGGCCTTGGCTTTGGGTTCTGACTTGAGTTTGTCACCAGCTCTGCCGAGCCTGTGAGAACCTGTGGGGCAGAGCTTCCACCGACCCCTGAACTTGCTGCTGCGGGTCTTCCCGTCTGTTCTTGTGTCCCGTGTTCCCGCTTGCGGGTCTTGTGTGTGTCTGTGTCTTTTCCTTAAACACTCCCCTGGGGCCTGGGCCCTCCCGCCTGCACGTGGGTTTGTACACCCATGTTCTCAGGGGCAGGTTCTGTCCCTCCCCAGGCACACGGGGTATCCTGGTTGTCAGCTTGCAGGATGGCCAAGCTGCCACCACGTGGCTCCGACCTGTCCAGCTCACGTCCTAATGTGGCCACACATGGACATGTGGCCTCCCTGTTCCACTCTCACTGTACCCATCGTGTCTCTTCACGGTGTCTCTGGTTCTTTCCTGTGTAAATGTCATGTCCCACCCCTGTGACACTTGGGCACTAACGTGTGTATTCCTCGCACACCCAGGACCGTGTTCTCATAGCCGCTCCCTGCCGGGCCACCTCTCAGCGGGCTGGGGGCGGGATGGCTGCTCTGCCACAGAATGTAGGGCCGGGCATCGTCAGCGGGCCCTTCTCACTGAGAAGCTGCACATTAAGGAACATTAAACACTGTCTGTCATAGACGTGGTGGCCTCCTGCCTGCACCCCTGGCCTGGGCCCCTCTCCACTCTGCTTTTGTCCTCACTCCAGTACAGGCCGATTCTGCCTTTCAGGTCCCCGCTCCCCATGGGGAGGGTCATATTTCCCTCCTGACTCATCCCAGAGCCGCCCGCCATCTGTACTGGCATCACCTTACCTGCCCCAAGTGACAGGTGGAGGGCCCCACAGACGGGCCACCGCAGCGCCCAGCCCTGCTCTGCCTTTCAGAGGAGTGTCCGCTGGAGCAGGGCCACTGTAGCCCATGGGGTGTAGTTGCAGACCTAGGGGGTCCAGCTGCTGTGTCTGCGAGATCAAGAGCAAGCCCCGGGCGTGTGGTCAGGTCCCTGAAGCAGCCCCACCTGTGGACGGTCACCTCCAGGACAGCAGCCCGGGCAGACTGGAGCAGTGCTGTGTGAACTCGAGGGCTGGGACAGCTGCTGTTGAGAAGCATTGGCTAGACCTCCGTGCCCTTGTGCAAACAACCATCTTTGGTCACAACAATGAATTTGGTCAGGCCCCTGGAGGATTTGGAGAGAGTGGGTGTACTAACTAGTTGGAGACAGAAAATGGGTTGAGTGTGACCACCTGGGAGTAGGAGGAAGGCACCTGGAAGTGCCAGCCCAGGGCTGGAGGTGTGGCTGCCGTTGGCCCCTGGAGCCTGCAGGGTCCTCCCAGGGTGTTGGAGCAGAGCTGTAGGCACCCAGGAGCCCTGCTTTGGGGTTAACCCAGCAGGCTGAGCGGGCAGTGCCCAGGCCTCAGAAAAAGGGGAGAGGGCTCTGTGAAACTCCAGGGGGCAGGTCTGGGCCCTCAAGTTTGGCAGCTGGTAGAAAAAGGTCCCTAGGCTTAGGAAGGGATCTGGACTGAGCATGTGGGGGCAGGGGCGTGGAGAGGGGAACAGGGAAGCGGAGAGGGGATGAGGGCGTCTGGATGAGGAACTGCAACCTCTTCAGTGAGAGCGAGAGGAGAAAAGGAGAAGATGCAGGGAAGGAGGTGGTTGAGGGCCTGAGAGACAGGACCACGGGACAAGGGAGGGAGAGGCTGTTCTTTGCTAGGACGGAACCCAGGTGCAGAGCAGTGTGGTTTGGTTGCAAGACCCAGCTCCTGACCTAGCTCCTGTATTTGCCAGCCAAGTGGTCCTCTGGCAACTGCCTCATGGAGGCAGTTGACCCCGTGGAGGCTACTGATGCCCTGTGTTGGGATGGCGGCTGGGAGTCGGGGGTGCTGTGTGTGGCTGGCACAGAACTGTTGCTTAAGAAACCTCAGCTTTTTCTACCCTAAGAAAGGAGGTGCAGGTTGGGGTGGCAGGGGACAATGGGACTTGATTGGGAGCTTGAGGCCCCCCAGCCTGTCACCAGGGTGGGGCTGTGGAGTTGGACCCTGAGGTGTCCAGTGCCACTCCAGGCTGCCTCTGGTGGAGACCCCCTCTCCTGTCCCTCCAGCCACCTTCCCCCTGGAGCGCTGGCTTCTGAATCTGCCTCTAGCCACAGTATTGTGGCACTTTTGCTCATGCTCAGCCCTGCCTGAGCTGGCATATGCTCTGTGGATTTTGTTCTAGGGCCAGGGAGTCAGTGCAGGGTTGGAGCAGAGGACGGAGATGTGACCTTGTGCACACTATGATGGAGGTGTGGCTCGGAGGCCTCTGTTTGCTGGGCTGGCTGGGAGAGAGGCAGCTGCCGAGCCTGCCAAGGGAGATGGCGCACAGGGGGCCATAGCTGGGCAGGTGCCCTGAGGGGGTCTCCTGCGAGCCCAGATGAGGACCAGGGACCAGGCTTCCACCCAACTCTGCCTGGGTGGCCGGATCGGCTGTAAGCTGGGACTGTCCCAATGCTGTTGTGAAGTCCGGAGGAACTGAGAAAACTTGTGTGGGAGTCCCAGGAATTGGGAGGGGCTGCAGGAGGGACCCTGGAGCTAAACCTTAAAGTCCACATAGAATTCGGCCTGGAGGAGAGGAGAGGACATGGGTGTGGACGGTGGGATGGGGAAAGCATCCGGGAGACGCTGAGCGTGAGCAGAGAGGCCGGGAAGCCCAGCCGGCTGTCAAACAACGGGCGTTGCTGGAGCCACGCTGCGGAGTGGCGAGGCCAGAGGTCCCCTGCCTCGCACCAGGCATGGAGGGCTGGCGGTAGCTGCAGCAGCTGGCAGGGCGAGGGCTGCCCCGGGGCGGCTGCCTCCTGCTCAGCCACCTCCGCGGCTGGGCTGGCTCCGCCCCTCGGGCGGGGCTGGGCGGGGCTGGGCGGGGCCAGCAGTCGGCGGCCGGGAGCGCGGCCCAGCAGGTGGAGGGTAGCGGCCGGTGGGGCAGCCGCGGCTCAGCCTCAGCGTCGCGAGCCCCAGCTGCACCTCTCCGCTCGCGGTCCGCCCCGATGCCTGCCACACTCCTGCCTCTGCCAGGGGCCCCGCCTGACCAGCCTCCCGTCCTGGACTGGCTGGGACTTGGGAGCTGAGCTGTCCGGGGCCGCTGTGCCCATGCAGTGCCGGCTCCTCCGGGGCCTGGCCGGAGCCCTCCTCACCGTCCTGTGCATGGGGCTCCTGTCCCTACGGTACCACTCACGCCCGTCCCCCCAGGGAGTGCAGGAGCCCCCCGGGCTGGGCCAGCCCAGCCCCGCGCCCGGTGAGCTGCGGCTGCACGACGTCTTCATCGCAGTCAAGACCACCCGGGCCTTCCACCGCTCGCGCCTGGACCTGCTGCTCGACACGTGGGTCTCTAGGATCAGGCAACAGGTGATGGGAGGGCGACTTCGGGCCGTGGAGGTTGGGTCTGCGGGACTCCTGGAGGTCTTTCTACGGCGCTGGGACCTCGGGCGGCTCAAGCCAGAAGCTGCCCGCCGCCACTCTGGGCTTAGCGCCTCACTCCTTGCTCCCGGCCCCCGGCCCATGCTCCCACGGACACCGAGGCCAGGTGTCCTCTGTTGGTGGCCAGGCTGCCCCAGGCTCCTGGTCCCTCCTAAGGGTCCCTCTATTCCCCGGCTGCTCTAGCGGGGGCCTCATTCCGGCCCAGCTTGGCCCAGCCTGGCCTCAGGGGCCATGGTGGGTGCTGGGTCCTGTGCTAACCCAGGCCTAGGGACTGTCCTGCCCAGGCTCTGAAGGTGGAGGGTGGAGTGAGGCCTCGAGGTGGGGCCTGTTCTGGGAGGCGCCCTTTCGGGGCTTCCTCAGACCCTGGTGCTGCGGGTGCGCGCTTGCGTGTGCGCATGTGCGCGTCTCACGTCTTGTGCTGGTTTCCTGTGGCTGTACCAGGAGGCTGTAGCTGAGGCAGGGGTGGGCGAGAGGTTGGCGTGTATGTGTGTGCACACTAGTCTCACATGTGTGAAGCCCAAGTGTGTGCGACCTGCGATGATAAGAGGTGTGTGGGTGACCTGGGCACGTGGCTCGTGCCCTGCAGGGGAGGCACCTCTGACCATCTGAATCCCTTCCAGCCTATCCCTTCCCCACCGCCAGTACCCTCCTCAAGCAAAGCCAGTGATTTGGGGCTGTTGGGGACCATCTCTGGGGAGGTGGAGAGTGGATTCACACACACACACACACACACACACACACACACACCCATCCCCACTGTGGTGGCTGCTTTGCGGGAGGAAGTGACTGAGCCCTTGGAGAGGAGCCCAAGGAAAGGCACAGTAAGGTCTGAGAGGCCAGGGCCCCCAGGGAGGGCACACCCCTGCCCCGATTTCCTGGCACTGATGTCTCTGCGGAAGGATTGGCCTTTCCCAGTAGGGCCCCTGATACCCCGGTTCTTCCCTGGGCCCCACCAGATTCACATCTTGGGGAGACTCTGGTTCCGCCTGCGGAAGCCGCCAAGGCTGGCCCTCCCGGCAGACCTTCCTGTTTATGGCGCTGTGTCTGTGTGTACCCGGGAGCGTACCTCACGTGGCTTGAGGCCCTTTCCTGTCTTGTCCTGTTTGCCATGGTGGTGCCCCAGATGAGGAAACTGAGGCTGGAGAGAAGCAAGTGCTGCCAGGGTCACCCAGAGGGAGTGGGGGGCAAGCCTAGGAGGACCTAGCTCTCACCTCTCCTAGGACCTTCAGCCTGGGTGGCTGTGCTTGCCAGTACCAGCCTGGCAAAAGTGGCCCCTGTCCCAGGCTCTCTCTATCCCAGATGCTAATCAGGCAGCCGGGCCGGGGGCCACCTGCCAGCTGCTCAGCACCCAGGGGGCTGCATATTGCATTCATGGCTCCATTTACCTCTCACAACCACCTGAGGGGTAGGAACCCATGCTCCCATTTCTCAGGTGGGGAAACTGATCCAAGGTAAGCAGAGGCATGAGATGCATTCACTCAGTTGGACCCCAGAGCAGGGAGCAGAGTCTAGAAGTCTCCTTTAGGTTGAAAGAGACCCCCTCCCCTGGATGTCGTCTTCTCTCTCACTTTGGGTTCCTTTCTCTATGACCTTGGCCAAGGCCCTCCTCCTTTCAGCCCTCAGTTTCCCCATCTGTGCAGCGCAGGGACATCTGCAACAGGCCTGAGCTGGTCAACTGCAGCGCTAGGCGCTGGCTGGTTAGAGGTGGTGGGGTGGCAGGTGGGCTGTTGTGGTGGTGAACTGGGGCTGGCTTGTGTACAGGCCTTTGTCCTGCGGAGGGGCGGGCAGGGGAGGCGGGCCTTGTGTGTTTTGTGCTTGAGGGGAGTCTTTCTGTTCCTCACAGTCCCCTTGTCCCCTCATGTGTGTATGGAGGGGGTTGCAGGAGGTGGCAGCGACCCTACATTGCCCCTCCTGCAGCAGATGGTCCCCGCCGCCTCCTCCCTGCGCCAGTGGGCTGCTGGTCCTTTGTTTTCCTGCCTGTGAAGTTTTAACCACTGTCAGGTCCTCTCGTTAAACAGATCAAACACAGCTCCTGCCTTAGAGGAAGTTCTGCCCGTTGCTTTCTGCCAGCTCCCAGGGGCGGGGACAGATAGCTCCTGTGCCCTCTCCTGCCCCCTGGAACGCCCACCCTCTCCCTCTGCTCATCCCACCGCCCTGACTGCATCGTGTTTTCTAGTTCTTCAGCAACAAATGGTCCCTCACCCGTGTGGTCTGTGCTCCAAGCCTGAGTGAGCTGTCCTCTCCAGTGCGTGGTTTGGTGTGCCAGGGACCAGAAGGAGAGTTCTGGTTTCTTTTACAGAGCCCCTGGGGGCTGTGTGGCAATCAGACTCGGGTGGGGGCAGGACAGAGTGGAGGCCAGGGAAGATGCCTGCAGGAGGTCATGCTGGAGAGCTGGACCAGGGCTCAGCTTGGGGCTGGTAGGGAGAGACTGCAACAGGGATGATTCGTCGTGTGGAGGAGGCAGACAGTCTGCATGTGAGGGGTAGCACTGTGGACCCCAGCTCCTGGGTCCCAGCAGAACAGCAGAGGTGGGATGAAGTTCAGGGACTCAGTCTTATTTTTTTTTTTTTGCAGTGAAGTATGGCACCCAGAGCCTGTGCATGCTGAGCAAGCCTCTGTCACCAAGCCACATGCCAACCCTTGCTTTTCTGGTCCAGGATTGAACCCAGGGGCATTTAACCACTGAGCCACATCCTCAGCTTTTTAAGAAATATTTTTAGAGACAGGGTCTCACTGAGTTGCTTAGGGCCTGGCTAAGTTGCTGAGGCTGGCTTTGAACTTGTGATCCTCCTGCCTCAGCCTCCCTAGCTGCTGGGATTACAGGTGTGCGTCACTGCACCCAGTCCCTTGTTTTATTTTTTAATTTTTTTTGTGGAAGTCATGGCTGTGGGGGATTTGAGAGCTGGGAGCTCAGGCGCAAGCTGGAGTGCAGATGGGAGGTGTCTCCGGTTGATGGCACTTCCTGAGAATGGGCGGAATGCAGAGGAAACCTGGCCTCCGGCTGCCTGCACCCTCCTGGGGGAGATCCTGCACTGCCGACTCTGATGACTCTGATAGCGAGAGACCAACTCCCAGAGAAGGAAGGTGGACCTGCCCAGGCCCCGAGCAGTGGCCGGTGCTGGGAGAAGGGGGCAGAGCAGATAGGATTGGGCGTAGGCTCCAGGGCGCAGTCTTGGGGTGGGAGAGACCATTCCTAGGAGCTGCAGTTCCATAGGAGGAAGGGGCAGGGGGCAGACTAAGGAACACAGGGAGGAGGCCCCTCGTGTTCCTAGAGGGTGTCAGAGGCTCCCTGGGAGAGGCGATGCCCGAGTTGGGAGTTGGAGTGTGGGGAGAGGGAACATCATGAGCAGTGGTGCAGAGGGGTGTGTGTGTGTGTGTGTGTGCACGCATGTGCGTGCGTAGTATATTTTGGGAACTGAAAGAAATTTGGCCAGAGAAATTCCTGCTGCATGGGTGGAGCAGGAAGTGCTGAGATGAGGCTGCATCAGGTGGCAAGGGTCAGGTGTCCCTTCACTAGTCATGCTTTGGAGGCTAAATTTTATCCCCAGGGCAGTAGGGAGCCATGGAAGGTGTTAGCAGTGGGTGGTGGGTATGAGCATTATCTGATTTTGGTCCTGAGAGGAAAACAGATCCGAGGGACGGAGCCAGAGTCTTGCCACAATCCCTGAGAGATGATGGTGGCTGGGAAGCCGGCCTGTGGCCATGAGCCCTGGGAGATGCCTTGTCCCCTGTACCTTCCGCTGTGCCTAACCCTGGCTTCTGGCTTCATTGCCTCAGTTTCCCTTGAGGTGCAAGAAACACACTGACTTCCTGTTGACTCTCCTTCTTTTACACAGTCTCATTTTAGTCTCACAGGTGTTACCATGGCCCATTTTACAGATGGGTAAATGGAGGCCCAGGTGAGGCTGTGCTGATCTGAAGGGCCGGTTCCTGGGCAGGAGGAGGAGGGCTGTGGGTGACAAGGAGGGAGGACAGGCTGGCCACAGGTGTGGATGGTGGGGCAGGGGGTACCTAGGGTGAATGAACAGGTGGGACCTTTTCTCCCTGGTTCTTAGAAGGAATCCGAGATTGTCCCAGGTACTGCGCAGGGCAGCCCAGGGTTGGGAGGCCCTTGCAGACCTTTGAGGTGCTCAGTAGAGAATGGGCCTGGGGTGTGGGCAGCCCCTGGCCCTCCTGTCTCTGTCTTGCCCCCGGCTGCTTCTGGAGGGCTCACCTCTGTCTCTCATTGTTTGCATTTGGTCTATCTAGGGGTTAAGTGGCTTTTAGCCACCAGGGAGGTGGCAGGAAAATTTCCAGGGTGTGCTAACCTGGCCTTCGTCTTGTCGTTGTCTTGAAGGGGACAGATCACAACCCCTGCCTCATGAGGTTTAGAGAGGGCCACTGGGGGCAGGCCTGGGTCCTGCTCCTGGTGAGTGTCCAGTGTGAGAGTGGGATGGAGTCAGGGCGAAAAATTTCTGAGAAGCTCAGGGGCCCCTGCACTGTGTGGAGTTTGTGGTGTGGGGACCCAGGGCGCTGGTGTGTGGTCCTTTCAGAGTCTGCTTCCTGACAGGGCTCAGGGTTATGCGTATGTGAACTATGATGTAGGAGGGTGCCATTCTGCCAAGGGCATGGCTCTGTGAAGGAGATGGGGCTGTGTACCAGGAGGTTGTGTCTACAGAAGCAGGGTCACATGCGTGTGTGTGTCCCCTATGTTGTCCTAAGGGAACACGTGGCCGTGAGAGGGGTGTGTGTGTGTCACTGCTGTGTGTATCCTCCTGGGTGGTGTCTGGGCGTGGCCAGGGCAGATGGTGGTTGGCCTGGGTCTGCCCTGGGACACCTAGGCCTGACCCAAGCCCTGACCCCTTCTCCTTCCTAGACATTCGTCTTCACTGACAGCCCAGACGGAGGCCTCCAGGAGAGACTGGGTAACTGCTTGGCTGGGTGGGGCTCTTGGCTGTTGCCAGAGAAAGCTGGGTGGCTGTGCTCTGGCTTGGGGCTTCCCAGGACTTTGGCTGACTACCTTTGGCTTTGGGATGATTCCTTTTTTAGCCCAAGAGGGGAGAGGGCTTCTTTCCTGGAAATCTGTGCAGATGTGGGGAGGGGCTGCTGGACAAGGGCCTGGACTCTTGGGTCCAACCTGGCCTACTGTCCCCAACTTTGGTCTTGGCCTAGCTTCCCTGGAGGGGGCAGGCCCTGGGGGCTCCCTTGGCCTGGCCTTGCTCTGTATGCTCAGTGTTCGTGGCTGTGGGGAGGGGCTGGGCAAGGTCCCTAATGGCTCTTTCTCCTCCAGGGGCCCACCTTGTGGTCACCAACTGCTCCGCGGAGCACAGCCACCCTGCCCTGTCCTGCAAGATGGCAGCTGAGTTCGATGCCTTCTTGGCCAGCAGGCTTAGGTGGGTGCTGCTAGGTCTCTGGGGGAGGGGTGGCCTTTGAGGGTGTGTCAAAGCAGTAACGTGATTTGGGTCCAGTGGGAGAACCCGCCATCTCCCACCCAGCAGGTGGCCTGCAGACCAGCTGTGGCCCTGGGCCAGTGTCTCAGCCTCTGCCTTGAGCCTCATCTCTTAAGTGGGCCTGCCTTCCTCAGGAACCTCCACCACGTTTTCTGGCATAAAACAGGCCCTAAGTGGGGGTCACCCCCGCCCTACAAGTGTTTGTTGACCTTGGGGGCACAGGGGAACCTGGCTGGCTTCTGCCCTGGAGCCTCCTGTCCCCACAAGTTCACTGGTCCCTTCCCTCCCCACAGGTGGTTCTGTCACGTGGATGACGACAACTATGTGAACCCATGGGCGCTGCTGCGGCTGCTGAGGGCCTTCCACCCGGCCCTCGAGGTCTACGTGGGCAGGCCCAGCCTGAACCGGCCCATCCGCACCTCCGAGCCCCAGCCTCGCAATCGCACGGTGCGTCCTGCCTTCTTCCCTCGCCCACTGGCAGCAGGTGTCGGGGGCAGGGCTGATCTGGGGCGGAGACGCGGTGAAGGCCACTGGTGAGGTCTGAGAATCAGGTCTGGCCCCATCTCTGCAGGTCTGGGCCAGTGCCTCCTCCTCTTTGAGCCTAAGACTCCTCCTCTGTGGAAGGAGATGGAGATAGTGCAGGCACAGCATAGAGATGGGCATGTAGTAAGGTCCCCAGTCACCCAGGAGCGGAGCGGAGGCTTGGTCTGGTCACACGGGGAGCTCCAGGTGTGCTGAGGCTTCCTGACTCCATGGCAGGGCTCCTGGCCACTGGTATCACCATGTGGTTGTGCAGGGTGTTAAAATGCTGGAATCCTGCCGGGCCCCAGAACACCCCCCTTCAGCACCCTTCCTTCACCAACAACTTAGAGTGGACATCTGGCACCACAGGGCGCCCAGACCAGCTTCAAGCCCAGACCTGATGGACACTGAGTAGGGTTGCCAAATTTAGGGGAAAACAAAAAATCCTGGATACCCAGTTAAATTTGACTTTCAGATAAACAACGAAGAATTTCTTGGTATAAGAAAAATGCACAGCTCTCCCCCGTCCCCAGGTCCCACCAGGTTACAGGTGTTGGGGTGGCCCAGGCCCCAAGGGCCCCCTTGGCCACAGGAAAAAGGAAGGTAGGAGGTCCCCTCTCTAGAGGCAGTGCCTGCAGCAGAAGCTGGGCACGTGTGGGGCTCCCTTGCCCCCCCCCCCCCAGATCACCATCTGCTTCGCCAGGGAAACCAGAGCCTTAATTATCAGCAGCTCCTCAGCCTCTGAGCCCTAATTAAATCCTCCTGGGCCTGAGGCCGTGTGCATGAGAGATTCCAGGTGAGTCCAGGGGTCCCCTAGCCTCGTACCCCACTGTCATCTGGCTTGAGCTGTTTGCCTCGGGGCTGAGAACTTCACCGTGGAGGCTGACTCCTGGGGTTCACACGCCTGCCCTGCTACCTCCTGGCTTTGTGTCCTGGATTGAAGTCACCTAACCTCTCTGGGCCTCAGTTTCCTCCTCTGTGAAGCAGGAACAGCCCTGCCACACAGGGCAGTTGTGAGCATCGAAGAATAAAAAGGGGTCATCCGTCCAAGTCCTTGGAATGGCAGCTGGAATGTAATGTCGTTGGCGAGTGTCAGCGACCAGTCCAGTCAGCGTAGTGTTCACGTCCCAGCCAAGTCTTCTCTGTGCAGATTCAGTGCCCGACTGGACACACCTAGGCCCCTCCCCAGGGCTCGCATGGTGGCCTCCTTGGCATGCACCACTAGCAGGATCCTGGGACTCTGTCCTGGAGAGTGCAGAACTCCACAGTGTCCAGGACTGTTCAGATCCTGGGTCCTCCGGGTCAGGACCGCAAAGGGGGCCAGAGCTCTGGCTTGAGGTCAGTCCCAGCTCTGTGACCTCAGGCAAGTGACTTCATTTCTCTGTGCCTTACTCACCCCACCTGGGATACGGGGCTTAGCACGGGGCTTGGTGCGGTCAGCACTCAGGACCAGGCGAGGCTACTGACGAGGCTACTGCAATGTCACGTCATTACACGGCAGTGGAGGCCACACGCTCATTCACTTAAAAAACAAAAAGAAGCATGTGTTGGGCACCTTCTGTGTCAGGGCCTCAAGAGCCATTCATTCCGCCTTGCTGAGCCCTGACCTTTCTCTAAAGGACAGCATTTATAGAAGTCAGCCAGTTGAGGTCTTTAGAAGGACATTTCTGAGCCAGGAGAACCATCGGATTTCAGAACAGGAGCAGATGTGCTCATGCGGCCCAGAGAGGAGCAGTGGATTTCTTGAGGTGGCACAGCTGTGCAGGGAGGAGGCCGGGACCTCAGATTCAGGCTCCCTTATTGCCCTCCAGGGTTCTTCTCACAGCTGCATCATGGGAGATAGCTTGGCCCCAAATGATGTGCACCTATTAAGCACCAACTATAGACCTGGGAGCAGGAAAACTTAGGGAACTTGTTGGACCAAGAGGTGGGACAGCTGAAAGGGCCAAGTGTCGCCCAAGAGCTCTAGAGAGTCATGGTGAATTTAGGGGTCATCACAGAGGACGGAGGAAGAGGCCTTGGGCTGAGGTGATGGTGGTGATGTTGGGGTTCAGAAAGTAGTTTAGGCCCCATAGGGACCCAGTTGGTGCCTGTGATTGAGATGTCAAGGGGTTTTGCTG
The DNA here is from genome assembly GCA_004024805.1 of Geosciurus inauris. NCBI lineage: Eukaryota > Metazoa > Chordata > Mammalia > Rodentia > Sciuridae > Geosciurus > Geosciurus inauris. Next base: position 36,645 of record PVHX01013185.1, read on the forward strand.
GCAGCAGGGGCTCCTGGGAACGACGGTCCCGTCTTTACTCCACGAGAGGCCTCATTTTCATTTTCTGCCCAAAACTTTTCCTGGCCCCAGGAATTGGGAGTGCAGAAGCCAGTGGAGGTGGCCTGGTGGAGGTGGCATCAGGACCACAACTCCCCGCAGGGTGACCCTCTACAGAGCCTCTCTTTCTCATAGGCTATTGTATTCAGGGAAGGACTCTGATTGGCTGGCCTAAGTCATGTGCCTATTGCAGAGCCAATCACTGGGTCAAGGGGTGTGGCCTTGTGCACTGTTATTCCGCAAGGCTTTGGTGCTGGTCTGGGGAGCAGTGTGGTGTTTGGTGGCGCTTGCCGACCTCTTGCAGCGAGGTAGAGACCTTTCTCGGAGGAGGGGGTCAGGAAGTGTCATCTTTGACCAGAATCCACTGGATTCGAGTCTCCTCGGTGACATGAGCACTCATAATTAGCTATGTGACTTTGGTCCCGGTGTTCTTATCTGTGAAATGGGCATAGTAATGCCACGTTGTAGCAAGACTCAAGCGAGAGGTGACATGGAGAGGTTCAGAGCCACGCTGGTTGGGGTGAGGAGAGGCCCGGATGTCCCAGCCCCCAGCTCACCCTGCATCTCCGCCCTCTCCTCCCCAGAGGTTGGTACAGTTCTGGTTCGCCACAGGGGGTGCCGGCTTCTGCATCAACCGCAAGCTGGCCTTGAGGATGGCCCCGTGGGCGAGGTAAGCCAAGACCCAGGGTGGCAGGAGGGCAGGGAAGGGTGGCTGCTGGCGAGCACGAGGGGCAGGAGGAGAGCCTTCTGGGAGCGGGGTCAGGCGTGGGGGCCTGGCCAGTGGCTCCAGTCCAGCTCTGCCCTTAGCGGCTCCCGCCTCGTGGACACCTCCGCCCTCATCCGCCTGCCCGATGACTGCACCTTGGGCTACATCGTGGAGTGCAAGCTGGGCGGCCGCCTGCGGCCCAGCCCCCTCTTCCACTCGCACCTGGAGACCCTGCAGCTGCTGGGGGCCGCCCAGCTCCTGGAGCAGGTGAGTGGCCTTTGCGCAGGTGGCAATGAGTGGGGGAGCAGAGTCCCCCAAAGGAATGTGGGTTTTTTGAAATCAACCTGGAACTTGAGATTATGGGTCCTGGCTATTGATAGGGACGCCGAGACCCAGGGGGCGAAGGACCCCCTCCAGGTGCTCAGTGACTTGTCTCTCAACCTCTCACCCTCAGGGTTAGCATTTTTGGCACTAGGATTCTTTGATCCGGTCCCCAAATGCTGGCTGGAAGGGCCTGCACAGGTGCCAGGAAGCCAGCCTCTGGATCCTGGGACTCTGTCCGCTCTGCCCACGCCGGCCTCATCCTGCCAGGCTCATCCTCTTGCTGGCAAGAGGGCAGCCCAGGTTTCTACTCCATCCTGGGAAGAGATCACCACATTCCTTAGACCCTGGGGCTGATTCATGGTCTAATGGCCTGGCCTGGGCCACATGACCCTTCTCCTACCAGTGCCTGGAGTTACTTGGCCAGGCCAGGAGCTGGGCTGTGGGGTTCATCTTATCAGGAGTGCAAGACCTGAGACCAGGAAAGGGGGCAGATTTTGGACAGCCAGAAGCAGGGCACCCCTGGTTAGGGTTTCCTGAGCACCCACCATGCCAGACACCGCCGAGCGTCTGACTTTCTCTAGCTGTTTCCTCAGTGTTCACACAAAGTTGATCTCAACATCCACAGACACTGGTTCCAGGACCCCCCTGATGCTGATGTCCTAGGATGCTCAGTCTCTCATAGAAAATGCTGTCATATCTGCATACCACCCCCACACAGCCTTCCATATGCTTTAAATCGTCTCGCCAGCACAGTGGTGCACGCCTGTAATCCCAGCGATTCAGGAGGCCGAGGCAGGAGGATCACCAGTTTGAGGCCAGCCTTAACAACTTAGCAAGGTCATGTCTCAAAATAAAGAATAAAACAGGCTGAGGATGTGGCTCCATGGTAAAAACATCCTTGTGTTCAATCCCCAGTATTGCAAAAATAAAAATTAACAATACAGTAAACCATCTCTGGATTACTTCTAATACCTGATAGACTACACTCCATGTAAATCGGTGTTATACTAGAGTTGTTTGGGAATAATCAGAAGAAAACATTTGTGCACATTCAGTACAGATGCAAAGTGGGCTTTTTTGCATATTTTTGATCCATGTTGGTGAAATGCCCGGTGCGGGGCCCAGGGGTGTGGCGGGCTGAATGTACAACATCATCCCCACTGTGTGGATGGGGAGACTGAGGCCTGGAGCACTGAGCTCACCCTGGCATGCAGCTGTGGCGCTGCTTGAGCAGTGAGGTCCTGGCCAAGCATGTGTTTGCCTGCAGTGGACTCCAGAAGGACCCCCGGCCGGTGGCGGAGGTACAGGCCGGGCCTCTGTGCCTCTTAAGACGCCCCTTGCCTTCTCTGCTGTTGCTGAAATGCTGCCCTCCTGTGGGATCCCTCAACACTACTCTGCTTCTCTCTGCCCAGGTCACTCTCAGCTATGGTGTCTTTGAGGGAAAACTCAATGTCATTAAGCTGCCTGGCCCCTTCTCCCCTGAAGAGGACCCCTCCAGGTGGGTCTGAGGGCTGTAACTGTAGGACACAAGGAGTGGGGGCTGAGCCTGGACATCCAGAGGTGGGGAGCTGAATGGAAGGAGTGGATTTCTGTCTCTGCTCTGCCACTGGCTTGCTGTGTGACCTTAGGCTAGTGTCTTCCTCTTTGGGTGTCAGTCTCTCCATTTGTAATACTTGGAGGCTGAATGTGGTGGATCTGTAGGACTCTCCTAGCTCTGACCCTCTAGAGTTCTTCAGGAGCCCCAGGAAGACTCACCTGTTTGCGTTGAGCGATGGAGGCCGTGGGCTGGCACTCCAGGCATCCGTGGGGGATTGTTGTTTTTCTTGGGCTCTTTGTTTCCATGATTCTCGCAGATGGTTCTTCTAGGAGGGCTGAGGGTTGGAATGGTTGGAATCCTCCCAAACAGGCCGTGGGGAGGCTGGGGCTGCTTGCCTCAGTCCCCTTTGGTATGGAGCAGTCTTAGTGGACAGCCTGTAACGAGTGCCTGGCTCCCTGTCTGCCCCCTCCCACCAGAGCGTGTGGCTTGTGCTGCTGGCTCTGTGGTAGGGGAGGGGTGGGAAGCGTGAGGGAGGCACGCACGGAGGCCCAGCCCAGTCCCAGGACTGACCCCTGCTGGCACCCTTCACTCCCCAGCTGTAGGGAGCTCCTTCCTCCTGAACCATCTACTCCATTTCCCGGAAGTTCGCTGTCCCCCGACTCCTTTGTCCACTGCCAGTCAGTGACATGTGGAGGGCCTGGGAGCTGGGGAAGGAGCCCTGGTCCTGCCTGCAGGGAATAAGCAGGGTCTCAGAGAGGCAGTGGGTGGGGAAGGGATGGTGTGAGCCCTGGGTCTCCTGAGGGATGGAGGCTTGTCCGAGGGAGTCTGAGGATGAGGAGTCTGGTACACTGTCCTGTGGGGGAGAATAAGAGAGCTCCATGTCAACAGGGAGTGTGATGTCCAGGGAGGGGGAGGTGCCATGGAGTCCCTGAAGTGCTAGCCGCAGCTCCCAGCATACAAGATGGCACAGTGTCCCAGGCAGAGGGGACGGCATGTGCAAAGACCCGAGGGCAGGAGGCAGACCTTGAGCTGCTGAGGAAGCAGAGGGAGCCATCGTAACTAGATGTAGAGGCGAGCGGACGGTGTCTGGCACAGGCACGAAGATGCTGGAGTCAGATTTGATTGAGGAGGTGGCAGGGGACCTCTCAAGGCCACTGTAGGCTCTGCCTGGACTTCAGGTTTAGATTCAGGTTCCCTTGCAGGAAGCAGGGCTCCTGGCCCTAAGGTTTCCAGAGCTCTGGGGACGGGGTTGTGTTGACTAAGTCGCGTGTTCCAAGGAGACAGTTTGGCTTAATATAGGGAAAAAATTCAGAATTCCAAGATGAAAGAAGGTGCCTTCTGAGGGGGTCATTGGCCCGTCCATGCAGGGGTGCGAGCTGCAGCTGTATTGCCAAGAGGCTTGGGAATTGGTACTGGGGCTGGGGATGTGGCTCAGTGGCAGAGCACTTGAGGCCCTGGGTTCCAACCCTCAGCACCCGAGGAAAGAAAAATTGACACTATGTTTCCTCTAAGCCTGAAGGTTCTAGAATTCATAGATTTCTGCCTTGGAGGGTCAGAGCCTGCGGGGACTCAGGTCTGTGGGGCAGATGGGCTCACTGGGGACCTCGTTCTACCTTTTCTGGCTTTTGAAGTTTCTCTAGGCCCAGGGTGCTCAGCCAGCCGTGATTTTGTTCCCCAGGGGACCTTTGGTGATGTCTGATTTCTGGACTAGAGGATGTGCTGCGGGCATCTAGTGGGTAGAGGTTGGGTGTGCTGCTGAACCTCCTTCAGGACACAGGGCGGTCCCCACATCAGTTACCTGGCCCCAGATGTCTGTGGCACCTGCTGCACGTCACCCCTGCGGCTGCGTCCCTCCAGCAGCCTAGAGGTGCAAGGGGTGCAGGGTGACCGTCTGCCTGCTCTGTCTCTCTGCAGGTTCCGCTCCCTCCACTGTCTCCTCTACCCAGACACGCCCTGGTGTCCACAGCTGGTCGTCCAGTGAGCCTGAGTGGCTGGGCAGAGGCATTCTGAGACTTCTGGCGGCTCCTCGTCCCCACGGCAGCAGAGGGGCCCTGGCAAGTGCGCTGTGGGAGGGCAGCCTCTGGTGGGGCCCCCACGTGCACAAGGTGCAGGCCCTGGGCGTAGCTGCTAGTGGAGGCACCCCTGGCCGCTGAGAGGTGACTGGACAGCCTGGAGAGCAGGTGGGCCAGGTGAGGGCCAGAGAGGTAGTGCTGGACCCCACTGCCTGGGAGCCAAGGTGAACAGGGCAGGGGCACCTGAGCAGGTTGGGGCTCAGGGGGTTCCAACCCTTTAGAGACTGACTGGCCCTCAGGTGGGTATGACTGCTGTCCTGACTCTCTCTGTCATTGTCCTGGAGCTGAAGTGCTGGGCCATCTGCACCTAAGTCCCTTGGCAGGATCGCGTATCACTGAAGGGACCTGGAAGAAGTGCTGCCGCTGCTGCAGACCAGCCTCCCCTGCCCAGCCCCGCTGACAGGCTCACGTGTTGTTTGGAATCTCAGCGTGCCCACGTGATGGATCCTCATGGTCCCCGCCCATCAAGAGGACCCTCTGCTCTCTGTCCCAGTCTCCCTTGCCGTGAGCCGTTATTGTGTGACCCAAGTTTGGCCAGTGGGAACTAAGCGAGCCAATAAAGAGGTTTCTGGGGGAGATATTTCAGCCCTACACCTCATTTTCCTGTTGTGAATGTGGATATGATGGCTGGATCTGAGGAAGCCACTTTGTCACCTTGAAGGAAAGTCCAAGACAACTGCCCAGGACTGTCATCTCTAGCATTTGGTTATGTACAAAATTAAACCCTCATTTAAGTCTCTCTTGGTCCAGTTTTCTGTTTGCAGCCAGAGTGTTCCTGACTGGCACAGGATCCTCAGTCTCTCTGTCACAGTGTGACGGTGGTTACATTTTTTGGTGCCATGATGAGATGTATGGGCACAGGGAAAGGAGGGTCTCAATGTGTGTGTGTGTGCCGTGCCTGTGAGGGTGTGCACGGGCGGGAGTGCCCATCTGTGCATCTCTGCATGAGGACGTGTGGCTGTGCCCACTGATGCCAGGCATTGGGATCACAGTGGGGCTCTGGGATGGGGGAGGCGGGAGGAGAGCTCCTGAGGGCTGGAGCCACCCTGGCCCAGGCAGCTGGGGCTGGGCTCCCTTGGGTCATGTCCTTCATTCTTGAGGGACAGAATCCTTGTTCCGGCACATCTGGGTCTGAGGCATCTGGAACCCCCAAGCTCAGCCCTTGTTACATGCCTGTGGTCCCCCAGCACGTCGGGTTAGAACCTGGCTGCATGGGCTCTTCCTGGCTGACCTGGTGCCAGGTGTGCAGGACAGAGCTGAGTGAAGGTGGCCCTGGCCCGCGGCCTGGTATGGAGGCCCCTGTCCTCCTCACCCTGCAGGGGAGGCTGCTGGCTGGCTGGCCTGATTTTAGAAGCAGCAGCAGATTTTCGGGTAGTTCCCAGATCCTGAGGGTCGGTGGAGGGAACAGGGCTCGGGCCATCTGCTGCCTCCATTATCCCAGAATAGCTGGGGGTGGGGCTGGAGACAAGTCAGCAAGGATCGGAATTAGGATGGAGGGAGGAGGCGAGCTTAACCCACTGTGGGTCGTGGGAAAGGTTCTTTGTCTTGTGCCGTGCTGAGCCCCCCACGTGGCCCCGCAGGCAGGGGCCGGAGTTGGGGTGGCAGGTTGGACCCCCCTTTCTCTGCCTTGCTGTGTTCCTGTGCCCCCTCACCTTTAGCCCTGGGCTGGAAACCCCGCTCGCCCCCGTAGGGTGCACAAGGGTGGGGTAAGCTGAGGGCTGTGGTGGCCACCGACCTTGGGCTGAAGGTGGGCTCCCATGACAAGGGGGACAGTGGAGTCCTGGCCTGGGACAGGCACCAGAAGGAACCTGGAGATGCTCCACAGGGGCTGGGGGCCTCCAGCCCACCCCCACCCCGTCAAGGAGTAGGCAGGGAGCTAAGCCTGCTGCCCCCAGCCACGCCGCCCCTTCTGTGAGCCATATGGGCCCCACCCTGGGAGACGCCACGGGCGTCTCAGCTCTGCCCCGCTGTTGAGCTCTGTCACTAGGGCATGCTGCAGGGCTGTCACTCTTCTGATCACTTGATGTGAGTCGGGTCACTTCATCTTTGCCTGTTTGGAGTAGGTTCACCGTTAGGCCCGTTTTACGGATCAGGAAGCCCAGGTGCAGCAAGGGGAAGGGTTAGGTCTAGTTGCAGACCTTCCTGGTGCTAACTGGCTCTTCCAGCTCCTCCAGCCCGTTGGGCTCTCTGCACAGCTCTTCCCTGTCCCTGGAGCCTTGCTCTTGTCAAGAGCCGCTGCCCCTCCAGGGGCCCTGGGGCCACCTAGCACGCAGCAGCTACCTCACCCTGTGGTAACACTGCCTACCTCTCCTGCTCCCAGACTGCCTCTTGCCATTGGGTCAGGTGTCCACCCCCACATGGCTGTGGGTTCTGGGGTCCCCGAGGTCCCATGGTTCTGTTTGCTGCAGCTCAGGACCTGGCATAGTAAATGCTCAACAAACATTTGAAGGATGAATAGGAAAATGAGTGAGTGGGCTTCTCAGATCCCTTCAGCTTCGATTGCCAGTGTTTTGGGATCCTGTGGATGGGGTGGTGCGGAGGGTCAGGTGATGGGGGAGGGGCTCCATCATGGAGGAATCAGTCTGGCAACATGGGGACCCCCAGGTCATTAGTAACACCCCAGAAGAGAAAACCTGGGCATAAATGTCCAGTTAGGATCTGCGAGGAAGGACCAGCCCTCCCCCTCACAGTGCACCCCACGCCAGCTTGGCCCTCTGGGTCTGAGTGCCAGCGGTCAGGACCTGCCAGATTGTGAGGCATGTGAGATGACCTTGAGGCTCAGTCCACGGGGTCAGTGATGGGGAGAGTGCTACAGCACTAAGGACCTGGCCTCTTCAACCAGGAAGATGGCATACAAAAAGAAGGAGGGAGGGATTCAAAGGGACGTGAGGCACAGCACCGAGATGCAGCGTGTGCGCCTGGCTTTGGGCCTGATTCAAATCTGTGCACCCTAAAATGGCATTTTTGAGGAAAATGAGGAAGTCTGAGCAGGGACTATGCATTAGATGACTTGGAGGGGCTGTTCGTGTTCTCGGGACAGTGATGTTGAGGTTATTTTGAAAAATGTTCTAAAAGGTGAGAGATGCATTTTGAAATATTCATGGATAAAAATGGTACCATATCTGGAATTTTTGTTCAAATGGGGCCTGAGGGGAGGCAGGAGAGAAGACTGGCAAAGCAGGTGGCTGTGGAGGCCGGGACGGGCCCGTGGGAGGTCCCTGGGCCAGCCCTCCCCTAGAAAAGTGCTGCAGCAAAAGTAAAGTTAAATAATCCAAGAGGCTCTGCTGAGGTTCTGCCTGCTGGTGTGGCCTTTCTCTTTCCTTCCCCCTCCTTTGCTCTCTCCTCCATGCCCCACATTTGGCGGGAGAACATCTGTTTGCATCAGGTGCAGCTGTCCTGGCTCTGCTTCCTCTCTCCTTGTGCACCCAGAGGAAGGAGAGGCAGCCTTGGGCGACGTGGCCCTGGCTGATTTGCATTTGGCCCAGTGCCTGGTTTCCCGGAGGCCCACCCTGATTTCTTGTGGTTGCAAGCGCTTGTACCAGTGGCTTTGTGACCCAGGAGCCGCTTCCTGGGCACAGGCCTCCTGTTCTTCCCACTCCCCCTCCCTCTGGGGCGGGGGGTGGGGGTGGGGTGGGGAGGGGAATCTGCCCCAGAAAATGGGATGCAGACCTGGGCTCTCTAGAGAGCGCAAGATCGCAGCCAGGACTGGGGAGGAAAGCCCAGGTCAGCTGCAACTGCCGAGAGGGTTGCCAGGGCGCAGGGCAGTGGCTGAGGAGCACCTGCTGCGGGTCACACCTGGGTCTTGAGCAGGGTGTCACACCCTGCCTTGCTGGTGGGGCTGTGGATACCCCAGGGACAGATGGGAACATCACTGTGGTTGGTCATGACTCCTGTCGCCATCCCCTGCTCATCTCAGAGTGGTTGGGGCGCCATCCACACAGAGTAGGGGCCCTCCCGCCTCCCTTCCCACTTGCTGGGGGACTGTGAACGCCCTGGTGCAGCTTTGCAATTCACAGTCACTGGCCCAGTGCTGGGCTCGGGGCAGCCATCCCAGGGGGCCAAATGATTCCTGACGGGAGTTTAAACACGGGCCAGTATCAAGGTGGACGTGTAGAAAGGCAGGTTTTTGACAAAACTAGATTCCAGGGCTCCGTAGTGGACTCTCAGAACCCAAGTCTCCGAAGATGGAGCCCCCGAGACCGTGTTTTCACAGGCTCCTGGGAGAGTCTGGGCTGCTGCTGGGTTAGAGCCGCGGAGTTCAGCACCACGGACAGAGCCCAGCGCTGCTGCCCGCAGACCTCCAGGGGCTCCCGGGTGGGGCAAGATCACTGTACGTGGCAGGGGCTGGCCCTGATGGGAGCCAGGTGACCCTGTGGTCCTGAGCCCCACGTGATGCCGCCCTGTTTCAGGAGTGACTTTCAGGGAGGCCGCTGCTCCTGCTGCAGGCGTTGTGGATTCCACACAGAGGGCCATCTAATGGACACCCTCTTGATTTATGACTTTTTTTAAAATATTTTTTTTTAGTTGTAGATGGACACAATGTCTTTATTTTACTGCTTTGTATGTGGTGCTGAGGATCGAACCCAGGGCCTCACGCATGCGAGGCAAGCGCTCTACCGCTGAGCTACAGTCCCAGCCCCTTGATTTTTGACTTCTAAAGGACCCTCATACTGTGCAAGCAGCAAAGCATGAAGCTTGAGCCCGTGTGAGCAAATTAATCCCCCAAACATGGCTTGAGCACCTACTGTGTTCCAGAGCTGTGCTCACAGGCAAGGGCCTTTCAGGGTGAGTGAACCCTAGCTGCCGCCCCAGGAGCCCACAGCTCGTCAGACATGGTCTGCTAATTGCTAGAAAGAGGACGGCCTTTGGAGATTAGCAAGTGTGTGCCCTGGAGAGGCCGCCAGGGCCGGGAGCTCAGGTGGTTGGTGGCAGAGGCGTCCTGAGTCTGAGAAGCGCACCCATGAGCTGCGTGGCTGCACTGGCCACTCAGCTCAGAGGCTGCTTCCTGCTCTGAGAAATGAGAGCGGCGACACCCCTCCCCCATCACACCTGGGCGTGTGGGAGGAAAGCATCCACTCTCTCTCTGGTACCTAGGACCCAGCCCCAGGCGTTCACAGGTAGACTCCACATTTTCTGAAGGTCCTTGCACCCCAGTCTTGGTGCCAGACATGCCAAATAAGGTGGATGGCAGCTGACATCCAGGATCTTATCCTGGGGAGGAAGGCGGACATGGAGTTTTTTGCTCTTCCTCCTAGGTCCCCAGCTGGACATATTTCCAGCCTCCCTTGCAGTGAGAGTGACCACGTGGCGGGGTCCTGTGTGATGGATATGCCCCTCTGCTGGCCTGGCCATCAGACCCTCCAGCGTTAGTTGAGCCCTCGCTGTCCTCACCCCTGGCTGGGTGCCAGGACCCTGGCTAGAGGGGGCGGAGCCTGGGTGGGTGGGACCAGGTCCCCAAACTACCCAACAGCTGCCCTGAACTGTCCTGAGGGCCAGACAGGAACTTGCGCCGAGTTGCACCCTGCCCCTGGGCTTTGGAGTGTTCCTTCAGGGCTTCTGCTGCCCTGACTGGACAGAGACAGCACGCATGGGCACAGGCAGGACTTGCAGAGGGTGACAGAGCAAGGATGGAGGAAGGACAAGAACAGGAAGGGGACAGGGAGGGTCTTCGGGGAGGGACAATATGGATTTATTTTTAGGTTCTTCTGTGCTTAATCAGCCTACAGCCCCTGGCCTGCAGTCCTCTTGCTCTGGCCGCATAATTTCTGCTCAAGTCTCTTGGAATCTCATCTCGTGTGCGCCTGCTCAGTCATCTCCCCTCATTCTGGATTTTATTTCAAGGACCTCTGAGCAGGACCCCTGACCCGAGGTAGACGTGTTGGGGTGAAACCTCCATGCTGGGTACCCCGGTGACCTTCCTCCTTCCTGCTCACAGTGGGAAGAGCCCCCTGGATGGAAGTAAAGTCCCCTGTCTCTCCAACCCCGGGACCCCAGCTTCATTCAGCACTAGGGTGAAAGCAACCTTGCACCTTAGGGGCTTCAGGGAGAACGGGACCCACTGAATCAACCAATTGTTTGGCAAGAGGCATTTATATAGTATGAGTCTATTTGACTTAAATCAAATTGAAATAAATTCTAATACACAGAGTGTGTTTTCAGTACCATTTAGCGTCTTGCCATAGCGCCGGCTCTTGCTTTCAGTTCTTTAGGGCATATACCCAGCAGAGGAATTACCGGATCATATGATATAATTCTGTGTTTTAAGTTTTTTAGGGAACTCCGATAGTATTTCCATAGCAGCTACACCATTTTATATTCTCACTAGAAAAGCACAAGGGTAGCTGGGCGCAGTGGCACAAGCCTGTAGTCCCAGCACTTAGGGAGGCTGAGACAGGAGAATCACGAGTTCAAAGCCAGCCTCAGCAACGGCGAGGCGCTAAGCGACTCAGTGAGACCCTGTCTCTACATAAAACACACACACAAAAAAAGCACAAGAGTTCTAATTTCTCCACATCCTACCCATACCTATTTTCTAGTGTGCTTAATGTCCACTGTAATAGGTGTGAAATGGTACCTCATTGTGGTTTTGATTTGCGTTTCCCTAGTGACAGTGATGTGGAACATCTTTTCATGGGCTGTTGGCCATTTGCATAGTCTCTTTGGAGAAACGTCTATCCAAGTCCTTTGCCTGGTTTTTAATTGGGTTGTGTCGTGGTTGAAGCCCCATTCGCTTTTAGCCAAGGTAGTATTCCAAATATGACTTCTTTAGTTTTCTATCAAGCAGGTCCTCTGTTGATGGATATCCAGGCTGCTTTTCCAACAATGCTAAAATGAGTTTTCTTGTACCCATTATTCTGCCCACACGAGCATACTGGAGAATAAATTTCTAGCAGTGAGATTGATGAATTAAGAGAAAGTACATTTATCATTTAGATGGAGACTGTCCAACTGCCCTTGAGAGTGGATGTATCAATTTTTATTCCCCAGTAGTTATGTAAAAGAGCAAGACACAGCTTTAAAACTAACACATATGTTTTCAGCATCGTGCCAAAGATTTCATCTTCCTTTGGGACACTAATCTGACATTTCCTAATACCAATTAAAACACTGGCCTAACATTTCGCTCTGTTCAGGGATTTGCAACTTAATTGCATTTATTTGTAAAATAGAATTAATATTGAATAACTTGCTGTCAACAGGACTAATTCTGACCCTGTGCTATGTCAAATCTATTTATGCTTTATGTTTTTAAATCCTCTCTTTAAAAGAAAGAAAAAACCCTGCCATTTGAACACCATTAAACTGACATAAGAACCAGACTCGATGGCCATGTGTCTTCCAGTCTTCACCAAGAGTACAAAATTTATTTTTCTCAATTTTTTCCCAGAGGTATAGTGATGAAAATTCATGAGTGGAAATTCTTTTTCTCTTATCCAGAGTATCTAACAGGATAATTGAACTGCTCACACATCCAATGCAGTCTTAACTTGTACATCCTGTGTGGTGGGGTTTAGAGAAAACACAGGCCAGCCCTCTGCAAAACCCACGCCCAGCCATCCGGGCTGCCACTGAAAATTATTATGGGCAAATCAGGACCAAATGAAGAGAGATAAACAGATTATAACTGCATTAATTGCATTTTATTAATATATATTCATAATTACCAGAGTTTTCAAGATGGAGGGTCATTTTTCAGGCAAGAAAAGTCTCATCAATGAACTTGTAAACTCAGGACAGCACAGACTCTATGCTCGGCACAGCAGCCGCTGTGATATACATGGTACCAGGGGTTGAACTAAGGGTACTGGACCACCTGGCCACATCCCCAGCCCTCTTTTGTGTTTTATGTAGAGACAGGGTCTCACTGAGTTGTTTAGCTCCTCTCCGTTGCTGAGGCTGGCTTTGAACTCGCGATTCTCCTGTCTCAGCCTCCTAAAGGGCTGGGATTACAGGCATGCGCCACTGCGCCTGGCTAGCCGCTGTGATATTAACTGATAATGAAGACATGCTGGAAAAAAAATGTGCAAGGTGAACAAAGGAGACACACTGACTTCGGATATATGAAAATCATGGTAAATGCACATTTACTTTATACTGTGTCAACCCACAAGCTGGTTTACACAGATAGCAGGTCATTTCGCTTTACCCATGTGAAATCTTGGTGTGTGCCTGGTCCAAGCTCTTACCAGCAAAGGAATCCAGAGAGGGTGTCTGAGTACGGCATCACCATCTCAAAAGGCAGTGAAACCCAGTTGTTCCATAAATGCCACCTGGAGGGTGCCTCTGGCTTTCCATCCTTTGAAGACTGTCCATGACACACCAGCTTCCTCCTTAGCACCCTCCTGCGAGATTCAAAGACACAGACTTGCCCAGGTGACTGCACCATGCAGCTGAATATGGGATCCATTGCCAAAGATCATTCACAATCTCCCTTAACATCTCTTCATTCATTTATCCATGCATTCGTGACTAGTACTGAGTACCTGTGCTAGGTACGGAGCTGAGGAGTACTGAGTACCTGTGCTAGGTATGGAACTGAGGAGTACTGAGTACCTGTGCTAGGTACGGAGCTGAGGATATACACATGTTTCTTTACATTGACTCTTTTGTACCTAAAGACATTTGTTCTCAATAGGATGGATGTGATGGGCCAGATACATTATATCTGAAAACAGAATAAATCTATAACACAAACAAGCTCACCGCTATTGTCTAAAAAGTCTCTCATGCAGCACGATTCCCAGCACCTTTTAGGAAACAGTGAATTCATTCATCCATTCACTCAACCCCGACTTCATCTGGCTCCCGGCTCCTGAGCCCTCCTGATGGTCCATGCTCGAGGCTGGGCATCCATCCCTGCCTTCTTGACGGTGCCCGGTGTCCACCCAGGAATCTGCCCCCAAGTGACACTTCCTGCTGCTGGAACAGGAATGGAGGCACCCCAGCTTCTTCAGGTCCTGCTGATGTGCCTCCTCACGGCTTCAGGCTCTGTCTAACAGTCCCCTCAACCAGCCAGGGGACCTGAGGATGTTCAGGGTGATTCCACTACCTGGACCCAGGATTGGAGTCCCAGTGGGCAGTGTGGGCCATCACCAGCAGAGGGCACTCATGTCTCACCACTGGCTTCTCACTCAGGCCAGGGCAGGGTAGGACTGACCAGAAGGTTAAGGAACCTGGGGTGGTGCTGGGGGAGTAGACTAGGCTTGGAGGGGCTTATGGGACAGAGGAATATCAAAGTGAACCCTCTGCACTGAGATTCTATGGAAATTCTTCCCAACCAGGGGAAGAAAATTTCATAGATGTCTCTACCCTGCTGAACAAACATGACCAGCTGGGACAGCAGCCATCAATTAAATAATCCTGCCATTGGGTGAGGGCCAAAGTTGCCCCATGTGCAACTGCCAAGCCTGCTGTGAGCACCAGACTGTGACTGGCCTGTGCTGGGTCTGCTGTCCTATTGAACTCTGCTGGTTCTTTCCAGAAGGAAAAGAGCGGGGAGCAGAAGCACAGGCCAATGGATCCTCTCCCAGGGCCTGGGGCTATCCTGAGCCCCACCTCAAGCCAGGAAGACCAAGCCAGGACTGGGTCTTTTACAAGTCTCCTCTGCCAGTGCCCCGGGCCTCAGTTTCCGCTCTGTGAAATGGAACTTCAGTCCTGCCGCCTCTCTCCGTGGCATGGATGGGAATTAAAAAAAACAAAGGATCTAAAGGGAGCTCGCCTGTCCCCCGGGGCCCTCTTCCTGATTTGGAGTTTGTGAGAATCCGAGAGAATGCCTTATCATGCCATGCTGGAGCTGTAATTAGTGGCGGTGGTGGGGGTCCCTTTGCCCTCTGACGACTCTTCTCTAATTGCTCTAATCTGTGTTTTCACACACTCTGGGAAATGAGAGCCGGCCCTCCCAGGAGGGAGCGCATCCCTCTGGCAGCTGTTGTGCAACAGGCCAGGCTCTGGGAGGCAGTGACAGTGGACGCATGGGGTAGGGGACACTCCTGGGAATGAGGTGACAGGGAACCTGGACTGGGGTTGGCTCCCTGTGGAGAAGATTTGGTTCTCAGCAGAGCAGAGGTGCTGGGAGCATGGGGGCAGAACTCCCCCTTCAAATGTTCCTCTGGCTTCCTCCAGGACAGGACGATGCTCCCTGGGTTTGTCATGCCTGTGGGAGGACACGTTGGCATGTGCCCGTGTCTAGCCTGAGGCTGGTTCGTGCAGACGTGTGGACCTGTGTGTGACCTGTGTTACCACCTTTGGCTTCTAGCCCTGAGGGGCTTCCTTGATGAGCCTTTGGGAACCCCGCCTAAGGACAGAGGTGGCTCCTGCGTCTGGGGGCAGGGCCAGGGCTAGCCTAGATAGAGGCTTAAGCCCCTACCACTGGGGCAGAGGGGATTACAGTGTGTGCGTGCGCATGCGTGTCGCTGCAGGATCCTCCTCTGCCTGCAAGGACCGAGCCTCTGCCCCTCCTTCCCACGCCTCATTCCTCCCTGGCTGACCCGGATCCGTGCCTTCACTCCAAGCTGCTGCTCCTAAATTGCTTCTGGTCCTCGGGGCCCACTGGCTGTATGGTGGAATTTCCGCTAGTGTCAACAGGGAGAGAGTTTGGGATGTGGAGAGCTTCCTGACGCTGTCATAGTGACAGGGACAAATGGAATTGTTGACCTTGCGTTTGACAAATGAATCACTGATAATCACCACTTATTTTTACCTCCATAAATCTAAGCCAGGGGAAAGGCTTTGGGCTGCTCCTTCTGCCGCCAGGAGACCACACACGGGTTAATGATAACAGGAGCAGCCGGTGGGAGCGGCCAGTGGGATGGTCCAACACTGGGGAGCAAGTTCAGTCTCGGGTAAGAGGCACAATAAGGAAATGAAGTCCCCACCATGAACGTGACATTGGCAGTTGATGCTTAATAGCTGCCTCTGTGTACCAGGCACCGACCAGGCTCCTGAAGTCCTCAGTGCCATCCTTGGGGTCCCATATTGCAGAGGAGGAAAGAAGGCAGAGGCTGGAACACACTGCGGGAAAACAGTGATGGAAGGAGGGAGGCAAGCGTGGCTGGGCCAGAGCAGTCCAGGAAGGCTGCCTGGAGGAGAGGGACACAACTCTAGGGACAATCAGGACAGCAGCTTGCTGTAAGGTCTGTCCCAGGAGACAGGAGAGTGGAGTGTGTGAGGGCATTGACCCTGGAGTCCCACAAGCCTGGGTTCCAGTCCTCGTGCCCTCACTTCCTGGCGGGTGGTCTGGGGCAGGTGCTTCCCCAATCCGTCCTGGCTTCCCGCGTCCCCGGGCTTTGCCTGGCCCTGCTCGCTGCCCACAGCGCTCAGTCCTGAGCCAGCGGCCGACCTCCCAGCCGGCTGGACCAGCTCCAGGCCCAGTGAAGCCCCTCACTCCAAAAGTACTAAGAAGTTCAAGAGCATTAAATCAAGAGTGGGGTCCTTCTGTGTGGAGGTCCCAGGCCACCATGTGAGTCACAAACCCACACAGCCCGTCCTGGCCCAGCCTCAGTGACCACCTGCCCCTGTGTTCTGGCTGCAGATCTCCCGTCCAGCTCCTTGGCTGCTCACCACAGGCCCCTGCCCCTGTTGCTCAGGCCACCGTACACAGCGGGTGTTGGCTCCCATGCAGTTACCCTTGGCTCACCCAGGCTGGCAGGTGGCATGAGATGGACTCCAAGGTGCCACCTATGGTTAAACTTCAGGTCCTTTGAGTATTGGATTCTGGAGGCAGAGAAAATTCCAGGAGAGGCAGGGGGCTCTGCTGCTTTGCTTCCGGAGCAAGGTGGTTGGATACAGTCCTGTGGGCAGGACCCAGGAAGCCACAGGGATGATGATGTAGCTGAGTGAGGTGTTCCCTCCCTTCTGGGGAATTAAGTCAGTTACTTAGACAAGAACAGGTAGGGTCAAGGAGGCCAGTGGTCCATGAGCAGGGGGCCAACCCGTGGAGCTGCCTGCTCTTTCCAGGCTGTGCCCAGGGGATAGCGCCGAGGGGACGCCAGCTTTCCTTTTCCTGAGATGCTTGGCTTTAAGGCCCCCAGGGCGCCTCAGCACCTGGGACCTGCAGATCCGAAGCCACCCAGACCCAGGCCCTTCTAATAAGCAGCAAAATGAAAATAAATCCTGAGTTTCCGCAGGGAGTGTGAGAGATGGTGCCGCATGCTCCCTGGGCTCCTGGGTCCTGCAGGGGAGCTGAGGGACAGCAGGGGACAGGCTGTGGCCTCTGCCCTGCAGGCACCCGGAGCCCAGGCCACCGAGGACCAGCCAGCCTCTTCCCTGCCGGCCTTGATTACTGGGTGGTGGTGGTGGTCACAGCTGGGTCTCCACAGCTGCAGGGGCTCCAGGCCCAATCCTGGTAGGTCCAGTCAAAGATCCTGTGGAGGACGTAGTGCCTTTGGGTGGCAGTGGACTTGGCCATGGTGAGACAGGCAACCTCCTGAGGGTGGCAGAGGGCAAGGGGCTTCGAGGGCCCGTCCTGACCCTGGGGAACAGAGGCCTTAACGATCCTGGAGGCAGAGCAAAGCTGTGGTTAGCGGCCAGGGGCAGGTGGCCTTGTTCTGTCCAACAGAGGGGCAGCGCACCTGCCACCAGTCCCAAGTGCCTGGCGCCCTCTGGGAGGGTCTGAGGCCTTTGGAGAAGACCTGTGTATATACTGTGGAAAAGCTGCTCTCAAAGAAAGCTTCCGCTAAGAAATAAAGAAAATGTTGCTCCATCTGGACATTCTAGATGTAAAGAGGTTGCCCAGTTTGGTAATGAGAAAACAACACGTCTTGGAAATGCCCATTTGTTTATTTATGTATTTATTTAGGTACTAGGGATTGAATCCAGGGGCACTTAACCACAGAGCCACATCCCCAGCCACCCTGCTTTTTTTAAATATTTTTTTTAATTGTCAATAGATCTTTATTTAATGTTTGTTTATATGCAGTGCTGAGAATCAAACCCAGTGCCTCACACATGCTAGGCAAGTGCTCTATCACTGAGCTACAACCCCAGCCCTTCTTTACATATGTATATATTTATTTTGTACTGGAGATTGAACTCAGGGGCACTTGACCCCTGAGCCACATCCCCAGCCCTATTTTGTGTTTTATGTAGAGACAGAGTCTCACTGAGCTGCTTAGTGCCTCGCAGTTGCTGAGGCTGGCTTTGAACTCGCGATTCTCCTGTCTCAGCCTCCCTAAGTGCTGGGATTACAGGTGTGCGCCACTGCGCCCAGCTAGCTTTCTGTATATTTTGTGCATGTTTTGCTTGTGCCTTTATTATTTATTTATTTATTTTTGATGTGGTGCTGAGGATCAAACCCAGGGCTTCTCACGTGTTAGGCAAGTGCTCTACCACTGAGCCACACCCCAGCCCCAGGCATTTTGTTTTGCTGGTTTTGCTGTGTATACAGTGTTTCTAATGGACAAATGAGACCCAGTTTTGCAACTTCCAGTCTCTAGATGATAAAGAGATTGCCAGGGTATGACTAAGTAGTTAGTAAAATTAGCACATTTTCTGCGTTGTGTTAAAATTCATGGGAAAGCTTGTCCTCTGTAAATGATTTCTGGCTATGAATTTGTTTAACCATCTGTAAGCATTACATATGCCTGAACTTGTCCACTGGACTGAAATTAGAGAGAAGGAAGTGGGGAGGGAAACATTCAAGGCCAAATGGTCATGTTAGAAGATCCCTCAGATTATAACCATTGCTACGTGTGCAGTTTTATTTACCAGTGACGTGTGCATACTAGACAGGTTCTTATGTGGGGTATCTTCTATATACTTAGAAGTGCTTTTGAAAGTGGAAGTAGTGGAATCAAACTTTTTGTAAATAGCTTTTAAAAATGGATGATAGAGCCAAGTGCCGCCTGTAATCCCAGCACTTTGGGAGGCTGAGACAGGAGAATCGCGAGTTCAAAGCCAGCCTCAGCAATGGCGAGGCGCTAAGCAACTCAGTGAGACCCTGTCTCTACATAAAACACAAAATAGGGCTGGGGGTGTGGTTCAACCCCTGGTACTAAAGATATAGGGCTGGGGATGTGGCTCAGTGGCTGAGTGCCCCTGAGTTCAGTCCCTGGTACTAAAAAAAAAAAAGGATGGGAAATACTGTGTTTGGAATCTGCACTTGTTCACCAGGCTGACAGAGATGGAAGAAGTTGCAAAAAGAAGTTTTGTTAGAATGTGCTGGAAAACTTCAGCTTGCCCAGGCCCTGTGTGTTACATGTATTTCATTGAACTTTGCCATACTGTATATATCTTGTATATACTGGACAAAGGAGTCTTAATTTTATATCTAGTCTCTAGGTATTAAAGAGTGTGCTGGTGTATGAAAAAATTTTTTCATGTCCTTTAGTTTTATGGCTCTAATATCTTTCCCCAGGAAGCTCCTGAGCACCGTGACCCGAGATGCCAGGAGCCAGGGATCCACCTCCCCCACATGCTCTCATAGGCCTCCTGGTCCCCAGGCAGCTGGGGGCTTTAGACACGAGAACAGATGTTACAATTTTATCCACTGACATTTTGCAAACTAGAAATGGG
>PVHX01013186.1:0-49478 GCA_004024805.1 Geosciurus inauris
CTGACCCCAATCGATTGGCCTGTGTGCCTATTTCCTCAATAAACTTTGCTGCTTCTGCAGAGTTGTCTGGGCTGCACTTCTTGGGGAGAGGTGCAGGTTGGATGCAACATTTGGTTCCCTGACCGGGAAGCCCTCTTCCCAGTTGCTCCACCTGCTCTCCTTCCTGGGAGTGTGGAACGGGGAATTGATCCTCTCTACCGAGGGGAATTAATGCCCCTTGAGGAATAGGTCAAATCTGTATTGGTATACCATTTGGGACTCGAGGACCAAGATGGATGCAGCGCGTTGCCCCGAGTCAGGACTCCACCTGGGACGCTGGTGGACTCCACCTGGTCTGGTTCAGGTTTCAGGTAAGAGCTCATAAAACCATCTTGATATTAAGTGGCCACAAAGGTGTTACAGCCTCGAGATCTCTAGCCTAACTGTGGTGTGTCTATTGTTTATCTTGTCTCTGTGTACTGTCTCCTTGTCTTTTGAAATAATGAGTCAATCTTCATCCATACCTAGCCCTTTAGATTTGACCAAATCACACTTTAAGGATTTTCAGCAGAAGGCAGCTGAATCCAGGGATGCCGTTTACTCAGGTAAACTAACCACTTTCTGTTCCCTTGAATGGCCCACATTCAAGGTCAGATGGCCTCTGGAGGGGACCACCAAACTCCCCACTGCCTATGGTTCAAAAAAAAAAAAAATCATTTTTGGGCAGTCTGGCCAACCAGATCAAATACTAACAAAGGAAAAAAAATGATTAAAAAGATTTTGAGCTGTGCTCACTAAAGCTTGCATTAAAATGTAAACAGCTGCCAACAAAATTTTTTTAAAAATGTCAAAAATATAAGCTAAAAGGTAAAAAGAAGATATACAAAAACATCATTTTGTCTAGGAAATTTGGCTTTTGTCTCTCAGTCAGCCCCAGATATTCACAAAAACCTCCAAAAAGGTTTACAGAGTAAATTCTAACTATTGGAGGTGACCCAAAAGTTTTTAACCATGGCAGACCAGGTAATAAACCTTTTTCAAAATGCCAGGCTAAGATTTTGGTGGCCACTATCCAAAAGACCAGAAAAACTAGTTTAGAACAGGACCCTGAATTGAGGGGGGTCTCCCAAGGAGACCAATGAAGCAGACTCCCTTGCTGCCTCCTTGGGAGATTCCCTCAGGGAGAAATGGGGTCCCATTTGTATATATTGTCTTAACTATTTTCACCTCTGATGAGTGGGACCATATCAGGACGAAAACCAGGAAGGCTTTTAAACTTCTATTTTTGAGTTCTTAATTTTGACCTGGTGCTCTAGGTTAATATATTTTTCTGATTAGACCTATTTTACAAGTGTTAGCTCTCAATCTAATATGTTTGAAAAAGATAAGCTGCAAGGCCTTTGTTTGTTCTGTGTAGGTACACCGGTGTATTGTCAGCCTACATGTATTGCCATGTATTGTTTGGTACCAAAATTGACATATGAGCTCATAAATTAAAATTTAAAAAATAAAATGGATCCAAATACCTTTGGTTCAGGTATTTCAAAAAGTTCAATTTAAACTGGGTAAACAAATAAAAATGTCTTTAAGAGTTACTAACTCACAAGCTTCTCTAGGTGGTCGATTGTTAATAAAATGTTGATGTCTATAAAATGTTTACTATCCATTGTTTCTAGGATTTTTCTTCAACAGGAAAAAAATGATGCTATTAATTGCACTTGTCTAATATTTTGTTTTTTAAAAAAGTAAAATTAGATCTGACGTATGAGATTCATCATGGATGTGTTTGTTAAAGACATCTAAATGATTTATAAAGTTAAAATGCTAACTGTTAAATATAACATCAAGTACTCTTAACTCCTTAAATTCCTTAAGGTAATATGCTTAAACACATTATTGATGTTTTCATAAACTGGTAATATTAAAAAAAAATTTTAAATTACTTTATATCTTAACTAAAAACCAGGTTGTATAAAGGGTATGAATGTTTCAACTATTTCATCTTATTAAAATAAAATAATATATATTAGTAAAAAAAAAATTCTGGGTAAAAAAGTCTTCAAGTCTTCATGTAGTAAAGTTATAATACATCTAAGTAAACAATAAAAGGATCTAAATGATAAAAAAAAGGTCTATGTAAGTAAAGGACAAGTTTGTGTGTAACTAAGTTGGTTATGTATATGTAACACAAATAGTTAAAACTATTCAAGGTTTTTCCCTAAGGTCAAATATTAATGTACTGGTATAAACCAAAGTTTAATCCGTTAAAATGACAAAAATTTCTTAAAACATTAATTCACTCCTAACATTGTGTTTGTTAAGAACAACTACTCTTGGAGAAATTAAGGTTTGTACCACTCTGGTTAAACAGCAACTGGTATTTTACAGTATTGTACTACGTTACAGAATCCAGATTTTCTTTAAGTACTAAACTTGATTAATATAAAAACATCAATGTAATTATGGTGCTATTACTCTTCTTTACATTTAAACGTGTTCGTATCTTTCAGGTATACAAGTCTTTAAAGTAAAAGATTTAAAGAAACATTTTATCAAGCTGGTGTTCTACAAACTAAAGATGTCTGTAATGATAGACTTATAGAAATGACAAATTTTATTAGAGATTTATGTATATCATTTGATGTTTTGTAACCAAACCTATATGTTACCTTTTACACTAAAATATAAAAATGTAAAGGTATTTTTAAAAGATAGTAAGAGCCTGATCTATTTAAAGGTTAATATTGTAGCTGACATTCCTATAGACTCAGAAACTGTCAAAATAACTCCAAAGTAGACAAAACTTCAGTTCATTTAAAGTTGTATATCTCAAACAGGTGATATAAATATGTAACCCAGATTAAGCCATGTATAGACAGATAGTAAATAAAAAGGTAAAAATAACTATAAAGTTATAAACATTAAGTTAAAGCCCAGTACTCTTTTAAGACTGGTAAGACTGACTTGCTGGATGTTTAAGGCCAAGGCTTAAATATTAAGGTTACAAGGTCCATTTGACCATCTTGATCTTGAACACGTAGCAAAAACAGTTAAAACCAAAACACAACCATTCCTGGACATTTAAAAATATATATATAGTTATTTGTAACTTAAGATGTACACTTGGGTTTGCCCCCCAAAAATAAGTAAGACTAAAAACAAAAAAAGAGAGATTTGTAAACAAGAGTGCCTGATAATTATCAAAAAAAACCTGTCAGAATCAAAAGTTGTTAGTCAGTTCAAGGCCTACAGACCTTCCTAACCTCAAAATAGGTAGGCTTAGCCAATGTTTACTAGTGTATGTTTACTAGCATGATTCTCTAGCCCTAAGTAAAGTAACAACTAAGTGTTGTGTATACATTCCTGATAACTCTGACAATACAGAAGATTTACATTCCCAAATAAAGGCCTTATTAGGCTTTGTAAGGCCTTGTTATGGGGATAACTTCTTAGTTCTTGCACCTGCTGGTGAGGAATTATTGATTTCTACAATATTTATTATGTATTGATCTCATTTCAGTGCTCATGTCTTTTGTTTCTCTCATAGAAGCACCACCCCCAGATTTCTATTATCTTCATGATATTCATTGACATGTTCCAGATATTACAACATTTATTATGTATTGATCTTATTTTAGTGCTCATGTCTTCTGTTTCTCTCATAGAAGCACCCAATTTATAAAAAGGTACTCCAAACTGCCCCACTGCACATCGCCCCCTCTCAGCTCGAAGCAACAAGAGCGGTCGTCACCCTTTTCCTTACAGCAGTAGGAGTTCCCTAAAATTAGAGGAAAAATACAATCAATGTAAATGTGTAATCGAGTCAACTCACAAAATGGAGACTGGTTTGGGCCCAAAAAAATGTTATAAGATATGAGCTGCTAAAACAATGTATTTTGTCAGTCCAACCCCTACCTCTAATCGGACAAAACCTAATGTTACTCAGGACTGTTGGTTAATTTCTATGTGGCTCCAGAGGACATTTGGTTTGCCTGTTTATCAGGAATAACTCTCTGCATCAATGCCTGGTATTTTTAAAATAATGTGTCAAAGAAACTTTGTGTTCTAGTACACATTTTGCCACAAATATATTAATGTAAAAAAGACTGTTGTTAATGGGACTAGAATTAACAGGATATCTATTTCAAGCCCCCTCATACTTTTGCTTTTGGGATTTCTAGTAGACCCCTACATTATTAACTGTCTAGTTAACTATATAAGACAAAGAATTAGTGCTGTTAAACTCATGGTACTTGGGTCCCACTATAACCCCCTCCTGATAGATGATGACGAGTCAAAGGTTTGACTCTATTCACTAGAAAAGGGGGGAATGTAAAATCCCAACTCGAGATGGAGTCGCTCAGGCCTGCATGTGTCTGCTAACCTGCTCTTTGTGCTTCTGTGATTAATGCTTTGCTATGCTTGCTTCTCAGGGATGGGGTTGCATAACCACAGGCTGCCAAGACCCCCTGGCCAGTTACCTAAAGTTCCAGGAACTGAAAGGGGACATAGGAGGCACTGTCACGGTTGAACTGTAAATACCTATAGGTTGAATACCTGCCAAATCATGTTTCTCTGAGTCATGTAGCTAGCCCACCCTGTAATAACCTCTGAAACCCTCACTTCGGGGTCACTCTCTGAAGGAAAGGAGAGCTGACCCCAATCGATTGGCCTGTGTGCCTATTTCCTCAATAAACTTTGCTGCTTCTGCAGAGTTGTCTGGGCTGCACTTCTTGGGGAGAGATGCGGGTTGGATGCAACAGCTATGAAAAGACAAATATAATTGTACCCTGTGCCAATTGGTATCTGCACACTCAATTTTAGACTGATTTTCCAAAACTAGAAATTTAATCTTATCATGCTCTTATTCTAATTCTTAATAAATTCGTACTGACCATAAGGTAGTATAAACTCTTGGGCACAGCTACTCAGTTTGTCACACTTGGTCTTGGTCTTCGTATCTGATCACATCCCCTACTAGCCTTCCAAATGAACATATACTCTAGATGTACTATAGTTATATTTCCAAGAATAGCCTAATTTATTTTCTACCTCCATACATTTACACCTGTTGCCTGTTCTATCCAGAATACCTTGCCCACTTTTTTTGAATTTGTCCTTGAACTCTCATTAACCATACTTCAAGTCACAAGGTCATTTGACTTTCCCTCATCTGCTCACAAATAATAGAGGTAAGGTTTCCCTAAACACTTGTATATAAACATCTATTACTGCATTTATATTTCTACCCAATTCAACAGAAGGCTTTGATGTGAGAAATTATCACTGTAAGCCCAGTGTTCAGCATACATCTGATATATAAAAACTCAGCAAGTATTTAATGAGTAAAAGCACCAGAAAACCATAAAGCAGTATATAAAATAAGTATTGTCATATTCCTAAAACATTTAAAAATATTGGCAATAGAATAAATTAAGATTTCCCATGTGTAAGACACTGCTCTGTACTTTATATACACAGGAACTTATTTGATCCTCATTATGGTCCTCTTGAATCATCAATATCCACATTTTCAAATAAGAAAACTGATTCTGTGGGGTTATTTTACCTAACCCACCTACTTCATAATTTTGGGAATTGGGACAGGAATTAAGTTCTACTTGACACCCCAATTTTTTGCTCAGGAACAATTAGCAATATGTCTCCTATCCTCCTTAGCTGAGAGTCTGAAAGCCCTAGGGCATATGCAAAGAAGGGATCTCTATAGTGGCAGAGGAAGGTGGGGAAGAACTAATAAATTCTTTCATTAAATGCCATGAAAAAATTTGTATTACCTGTTCTTCATAGGTTAAATACTCAATTCATTTTACTTTTCTTCACATGGTATGGCTATTTTTCATATTTTTAGTTTTTTATTCTAATATGGATTCTTTTAAAGTATGAAAAATATAACTGGATAGATACAAAACCTGAAGTAAAAGGGTACAAAGGTATCAACTCCTAGTCTTGTAAAGTCACACTGCTTTTTATACAACCTAGTAATAGGTTGGCTTTGGCTTCCTGATTTGAATTCACTTTATGGTCAATTATGTGGGTATTACTCCAGGTCATTTTCTTCTATGTTTATTCTAGTCACTCTTCGTGCTCTATTTTTATTGCTGGAGTTTCTCTTCAGTGAACCAGTTAACACTTGTCCAATTTGTTTATGCCTTCAAAGTCATTATGTGGATTTTATTTGCTGTAGAATAAGTATTTCACATAATTTGGATTCATTAGAATTCACCTAGGTCATACACAATTTTACATGATGTAGTTAAAACTATTGACAAATTCTAACCTTAACTTTTGCATATAACTTTGGTACACACACCTAAGAGTTAAAAAAATGTATAATCTATAATTTATCAACTTTTTGGTAGAAATTTCTCATTAGGAATTAATAGAAAAAATTGAAAAAACAATTCTTTCAACCTCTTCATCTGATAGTCAATATTAAAATGAATCTGAGATGGGAGGAAAATAGGTCATACAATAATGTGTGCTCTAATTTTAGGTCAGAGCATACTATTCTAGCTCTCTGAGTATGATGGCTAAATTATCACTATAGGCATATTTTTTTCTAAAAAATATTCAGATGCTTTTGATTCTTGTTTAGAATGAGACCTATAATAGAAATGTCAATGCATTACTTCCCAATGAGAAAGTTTATATTTCATGTAGTGAGCAATACATGAAATAGTTTCCTTACTCTTTAGGTACAGGATTCTAGTTTGTTCACATGTGTTCATACTTGGATTCTTAAACTTCATCTAAAACTATATTCTATTTTAAAGGCATGCTTGTATTCTGGTTCCATTGTTGAAAATTCTTCTAATAATTGAAAGTTTTATTTTCCATCTGCCTATCAACAATATAAGGTCATGGCATGATAGTACCAGATGTGTATTAACACCTTGATTTGGTCACTTTTGTTGTGCCCAACTGCAGTAAGTCCTCTAACCTGCATGGGCACACATTTACTCATTTGAAAGAGTATATAAATTACATGAAACACCTACCACCTGCTGAACATAAAACAAATATATTGTTCTTTTCAAAGCAAAGCATTTTTAAAATGTTCTATGTATCTGAAAAATTATAAAGGATAAAATGTTCTGACTACAAATTTGTTCAAATGCAAGTAAGATTATAAATCAAACAAAAGTACACAGGCTGAAAATCTTATTGATAAAATAAAAATCTAAGAACTGTGAAATCAAAAATTATGCCTGTTAAAAATTACCTGTGAAATCCAGCCCATAAAACAAGGGAGAACTAACGATACACTAGGAGAATCATGCTGGTTTTCAGAAAGTCGATTTCCATCAAAACTGCATCCTTCCAGTAATAAGCCACTAATCTGTCATGGAAATGTACAAGTCAATAAAATATATGTCAGGAGTTAAGGTATTATAAGAACAAAAATAACACTTTCCATTGTAGCTATGTATTTTAAATACTATGAAAACAGGTTATGGCATTTTATTGGAGAATAAAGAATATAAGATCTGGAGAAATGTCCACTGTGACTTTTAGACTGAATTTTTATTTTTAGGAAACAATTTAGGAAAAAACACAAATGTCATCAGGCATATAACCACAGGTGCCCTGGCATTAGGTTTAATAGAAATATAATGGGAAAAGTCAAAAAGTCATTCTTCCCCCAAAAGAAGGGGAAGAAATGCATTAATTAGAGAATAAACATTTGTTCCCTGCTTGGACTTATAACACCATCTTTTACATAATAGAACAAAGTTCTATTTTTCCATTAACAAAGTTAATGAAAAAAACTTTAACATGTTTCAGAGTTGAAGGAATAAAAAAGCTAGTATCTTACTCTAAAGTATCTTTGGTAAAAACTGAATTCTGAAAATAAAAATAGTTCCTCAGGTAATATTAGTTTCAAATTTCTTAGTGCTCATTATTTTAGTTTCTACACTGTTAACCTACTCTAATGGCAACAATGTATTTTTGCATTCATAGCTCTTCCAACATTTTGCTGTCATGTCAATCTATATTCCCATAGTCTATACTTGTTACAAAATATAAACGATATTATAAATATTATATGGTACCTTCAAGTTTTAACATATTCTAGCTGGTCTTCTATTTATGATGGTTTAAATTATAATTTTTTGACTTTACAGTAATTCAAAAATGCTACGCATTCAGTAGAAACCATACCTTGAATTTTGATCTTTTCTTAGGCTTGGCAGTATGTGTGTTAAGAAACCCTCTTGGAAACTGAAGCTCCCAGTCAGCCCACATGATCAAAATAATAAACAACTGATATGCTACAGTAAATTGTGTTGTAGTACTACAATGTTCAGTAGGTTAGGCATCTTAAATGTGTTCAACAATCCATATGCAGCAAAATGACACTAAACCCCTATCTCTCACCATGCACAAAACTCAAAGTGGATCAAGGACCTAGGAATTAGACCAGATACCCTGCGCCTAATTGGAGAATGTAGGCCCAAATCTTCATCACGTCAGATTAGGCCTCAACTTCCTTAAGACTCCTAAAGCACAAGAAATAAAAGCAAGAATCAATAAATGGGATGGATTTAAACTAAAAAGCTGCCTCTCAGCAAAAAAAACAATGAGGTGAATAGACAGCTTACATTCTGGGAGCAAATTTTGCCACATGCACATCAGATAGAGCATTGATCTCCAGCATATATAAAGAACTCAAACACCAAAAAAAACCCAATAAATAAATGGGCCAAGGAGCTGAATAGAAACTTCTCAGAAGAAGATATACAATCAATAAACGTCTGAAGAAATGTTTAACATCTCTAGCAATTAGAGAAATGCTAATAAAAACTACTCTTAGATTTCATCTCACCCCAGTCAGAATGGCAGCTATCCAAAACACAAGCAACAATAAGTGCTGGCAAGGATGTGGAGAAAAAGGCACACTCAAACATTGCTGGTGGGACTGCAAACTGGTACAACCTATCTGGAAAGCAGTATGAGATTCCTTAAACTTGGAATGGAACCACCATTTGACCCAGCTATCCCACTCCTTGGCC
Organism: Geosciurus inauris; assembly: GCA_004024805.1. Classification (NCBI taxonomy): domain Eukaryota; kingdom Metazoa; phylum Chordata; class Mammalia; order Rodentia; family Sciuridae; genus Geosciurus; species Geosciurus inauris. The sequence continues at coordinate 9,015 of PVHX01013186.1, forward strand.
TATACTCTGAAGACTTAAAAACAGCACACTACAATAATGCAGCCACTTCAATGTTTACAGCAGCACAATTCACAATTGCTAAACTGTGGAAGCAACCTAGATACCCTTCAATAGATGAATGGATAAACTAACTCTGGTATATATACACAATAGAATATTACTCAGCAATAAAAGAGAATAAAATTATGGCATTTGCAGGTAAATGGATGGAATTGGAAAACATTATGCTAAGTAAGTCAATCCCAAAAAACCAAAGGCCGAATGTTCTCTCTGATTAGCAGATGCTGATAAATAAGGCAGGTGGGGAGCATGGGAGAAATGGAGGAACTTTGGATGGGGCAGGGGGGAAGTGGAGGAGGGGAGGGGAAATGGGAATAGCAAAAACGGTGGAATTAGATGGACATCATTACCCTAGGTACATGTATGAAGACATGAATGTTGTGACTACCTTGTTTGCAACTAGAGAGAGAGAAAATTGAGCTCTATATATGTACTATGACTTGAAATGCACTTAAAAAAATGTTCAGTATTTTCAACTTGTGATGGAATTTTATTGGAACATAACCCCATCACAAGTTGAGCATCTGTAAATGAGCTATAGAATTCAAGGTCAAAGGAACATGGTTGCAAGAGTTAGGATCATTTTTGGCCATACTGAACTTAGGAAATAGTTTGAGTACTAAGATGTACTAGATAGAATGTCTTAATGGTTTCAAACAACCATTAGTTTTACAGTAAGGTTGCATTAAAACAACTTTGTTGTTAAAGAGCTGAAGTTAAATCAGAATTATGTAATATTTAAGTTCAATATTCTATTATACTACTGATGTAATACACAGACCGCTTTAAAAGCTTCTGAAATATTTTGGCTTTAAAAAACATAAGTTAAAGTTTAAAGAATCCTGCTAATCTTCAGGCAAGATGATTCTTCTAAGACTTCTTCTAGAAATTTCACCAAGGTTTAAATTTCAATAGTCAATATAGAAATTTGCTAAGTAGACACACCACTGTTCATGTTACAACTTGATTATGTCATATATATACTGAGATAAACTCATAACTTTCCTCTCTGATTTGGGTAGAAACACACTATTCTCTTAAGATTTTGTATCAATAATTGGTACTATTGACCATGTAGTTGCATAATCAAATACTAGGGAGATATGCTTGGCTCATTCTCAAGAACTTCCCACATGCCACCAATTATCAAGTCCTACCACTTCCAATAATTACTTTCTGAATCTGTCCTTTTCTTTCCACACCCTCTATAATTGCCCCATTCTGGAAGCTATCTGTTTTGGCCCTAATTACTAAATGGTTTACTAATTTCTTTGACTTTAGTCTTGAATTAACTTCAGTCTACACTTCATTACAGTTAAATCAATTTTTTTTTTTTGGTACCGGGGATTGAACTCAGGGGCACTTGACCACTGAGACACATCCCCAGCCCTATTTTGTGTTCTATGTAGAGACAGGGCAGTTAAATCAATTTTTAAAAATTTTTAAATTAAAATTTGAACTGGTATATAAAACAAATTGTACACATTGATGGAGTAGCATGTGATATTTCACTACATATATACATTGTGTAGTGTTTAAATGAGTTTAAACATTTATCTCAAACATTTATTGTTTTTTTATGGTAAAAACATTCAAAATCCAGCTTTTTGAAGTGTAGTAGGTTATTGTCCATAGTCACCCTACTGTGCAATAACACATCAGAACTCCTATTTAGTTGTAACAGTCACTGATGAACCTTTCCCCACTCTTCTCTGCCCCTTACTCTCCCCAGACTCTGGTAACCACCATTTTACTCTCAACTTCTATGAGATCAATTTGTTTAGATTCCATATTGAGAGAGAGGAATTGTCTTTCTGTGACTGGTTTACTTAGCATAATGATCTCCAGTTCCATCCATGTTGTCAAAAATGACAATTACATTATTTTTATGACTGACTAGTGTTCTATTGTCTATGTGTACCACGTTTTCTTTATCCATTGATAATTAGATTGCTTTCATTTTTTGCCTATTGGCAACAGTGCTGTAATAAACATGGGAGTGTTTTGTTTTGACATATAAATTTCATTTCCTTTTGCTATATATCCAGTAGTGGGATTGCTGGATCATGTTGTAGTTCTATTTCTAATTTTTTGTGGAACCATTGACTGTACTAATTTATATTCCCACCACCAAGTATGCAAGGACTCCTTTCTCCATATCCTTGCCAGCACTTAGTATCTTTAATCTTTTGCATAAGAGTCATTCTTACTGGGTAAGATGATATCTCATTGTGATTTTGATTTACATTTCCCTGATGATTGGTGCTGTTGATCATATTTTAACTAAATCAATTGGCTAGCTGTATGCCTTTTGTGGAGATTTTTTTTTTTTTTTTGCTGTAGAGTTTTTGGAGTTCCTTATGTATTCTAGATATCAAGGCCTTGTCTGGTGTGTAGTTTGCAAATGTTTTCTCCCATTCTTTAGGTTGTCTTTTCACTCTGTTAATTGTTTTCTTGGCTGTGCAGTAGCTATTTCATTTAATGTAATCCCATTTATCTATTTTTGCATTAGTTTCTTGTGCTTTAAAGGCCTTATCCAGAATCTACTTTCCATTATGTTTTCTTCTAGTTCTTTCATTGTTTCAGATCTTATATTTAATTCTTTAATCCATTTTGTAATTGATGAGAGACAAGGGGCTAGTTTCATTCTTTCACTTTTGGGTACCTAATTTTCCCAGCACTAGTTACTGAAATGACTGTCTTTTTTCCAATGTATTTTCTTAGTATTTTTGTTGAAAACTAGTTGGCTATAGTTGAGTTTACTTATGTGTTCTTTATTCTGTTCCATTAGACTATCATTTTATGATAATACCATGCTTTTTGATTTCTACAGCTCTGGGCTTTTACTTGGGAAGCTTTTTATTACTGATTAAGTTTTATTACCTATTGTTGGTCTGTTTGGGCTTCCTATTTCTTCATGATTCAATCTTGATATGTTGTGTGTGGTAAATCAATCTTTTAAAAACAAATCTGATAATGTCATCCTTTGCATTTTAAAATCCTTTGGTAGCTTTACTACTGTCCTTAGGTTAATTTGAAAAATAAAACTTTGGCACCATCTAATTCTCTACTGTCAGTTTTCCTCTTCTCTACAGTGTACTCTAATCTTTCTTGGTTTCAGCTGGGGTCTTGAATGCATATGAACTCTCACCTCTACACTTCCACATGTATTCCTTCTGCTCTAAACACTTCTTTTTTTTAAAATTCCTTTTAGCTATACATGACAGTAGAATGTATTTTGATATATTATACATACATGGAGTATAACTTCCTATTCTTGTAGCTGTACATGATGTGGAGTTACACTGGTCGTGTGTTCAATATGAGCACAGGAATGTTATGTTCAGTTCATTCTACTGTCTTTCCTATGCCAATCTCCTCTTTCTTCCCTTCACTCTCTTTTGTTTAATTCAATAAATTTCTATTCTTCCCTCTCCCCCTTATTGTGAGTTAGCATCACATATCAGGGCGAACATTTGGTCTTTGGTTTTGGGGGATTGGCTTATTTCACTTAGCATGATATTCTCCAGTTCCATCCATTTAGCAGCAAATGCTAAAAGATGGTAGGAATACAGTTAATAGAAAAGAATGTGATAGGTAAAAAGAAGTTTACAATTTCACAAAGTGAACAGAAACTGCAGAAGAGATGTAGGATGTGATGGTTATAAGTAAGGAGAAGAAAAATTAGAAGTACAAAATAAAGGGAGAGTAGAAGAATAGAATTTGGATGTTAGCAGAAGAGAAACAAGAGAAACCAACAAATGAAACACAATACCAAAAAAAAAAAATACTAATCAAAAGCTTAACCCTCAAAAAGACAAGCCAAGGAAAAAATAACTACAATTTAAAAATTTTAAAAATGAGACAAAAAGAAATGTATGCACACACATACATCCATGAACCAATGAGCACAGCAAAATACCAAAACAAAAACCAAAGATTTTTAAAGAAAAATTACAGAATGGTTTCCATTAAGTTGGTCAAAATAGTCAATGAGAATAGATGGTCACTGTCTATGTCCAACTGTCTTTCCATTTCTTCTTGAGCTATGTACTGAGCACAAGAGCAAGGGCTGAGGGTTGTTACAACTTCCTCTTTTTGTGTTGCTCACCAAGCTGCCAGTTAGTGTGGCCCAAGACTGAAGGTAGTTCAAATAATTCTCAGCTTCTCTTTTCCCCAGTATGAGGTAGGATGAGATGGGAAGTACTGTCAGCTGGAGTTTTGTCTGAAAAGACCAGATGGATGCACTCCCATGGTGGGGCCACTACAGAGTAAAGCTAGGAATTTTTAAAGTAGACTCAAATTAGATATGAACACTATTACCCTTTTCATGATTCAGTTCTTTTATGTAATTTTCCTCTTCTCAAATTATGTGTTTATGATTTAGATGTAGATTTTCAATAGCATACAAATAGGTTTTTTGTATTTTGAATTATAAACTACTTCATGTTAAATTTTAATTTTTATTATTTTACACAGGTAATACAATCTATCTTTGCTGATATTACAACTATAAAGATAGGTGACTTTGAGATAGGAATTTCATAATCTTGTCTCAAACAGATGAATATCTAAAATTAGTACCTTGATTTGCAGCTTTGCTTCTTGAAGTCGACCTTTCCAGGAGGCTACAAATTTAAGACTATCCACAGAATGACCCATTGCCCTATAAAAATAAAGCATCAAAAGTCACAATTATCAGAGGAACTGAGGGTGTAGTTCAGTGATGTTGCATTTAGTACGTGTGAGTCCCTAAGTTCAATCCCTAGAACCAACTCCCGTCCCCAAACCCTCAAGAATAAGTAGAAGATAGTCTTATTATTTTAAACTAATATATTTACAATGGCAAATTAAGATCTATTATGTATAATATCTTAGATTTTATACCACATGGTAAAATTAACCTGTTTATCAGTCTTTCCTTAGGGTTATAAATTTCTTAAGTACATGGCATTTTTACATCCTCCATTTGGACTATGGCCCAAAATAAATGTTAAATAAATGTTTATTAGCAAAACTAAAATATTGATATTTATAGTACCTTGAGGCAGTAACTAAATTTATTCAATATATTTTTGGTACTATTTTTGGTACTATTTCATTACATTCTAACTTGTTAAAAATGTGTGTGTGTATAATCAGAATCTGGTATAAAAAGGAACTTGATCTTAACTATAAGGTCCTTTTTTTCCACCATGAAGCCTATTCGGTGCTGTTCAGCAGAATTTTCTATAAAGATAAAATGTTTTCATGCAGTCCAAAACAGTAACCACATTTAGATATAAAGCATTTTGAATATGTTCAATGTGAGAGAAAATGAATTTTTAGTCTTAACTTTAATTTGTTTAAATTTCCATGTGACATGTGAAATGTAAAATTTAAATAGCTTCATATTGGACAACACAAGCCTAGATAAATGACTGAATTTTTAAGTTAAATTTCACCTTTTTCAATTCTAATAAATATATAATTAAAAGCAATAGTTTTTTTTTTTAACCTAAATGTTTTTAAAAATAAAATATTAGGAAATAACAACTATCTGGATTTCAACAATAAATTTATTTCTTGACAATCAAGGCAATGTGATCAGAAGTGACTAAAGCAAAATCTAATCACCCTCAGAAAAAAATAAGTAAAGCATTCCACTTTTAATTACCTTGCAGTTTCCTGGCGAAGAGCATTAAGAAATGTGTCTGGATGGAAGAGTTCTGATAGGTCGAGCGTGTCAGAAAGAAGAGTCTGTTTTTCAGCTTTATCTACCCAGTTCTAGAAGAGAAGGGTGGAGATTATATATAAATATACACATATGCTCTTAAAAATCAAAGAATTATGCATAAATCATTTTCAGTGAGACAGCAATGCAGTTTCCAAATGCTCTGAAATGGTGTAAGCCTAACAAAGTAATTTGATGTAATATCCATCCTTGTAAAACCTTTTGCTAGTAAAAATCTCAAAATGTCTAAAAAGTGAAAATTTTATATATAGCAATATATATTTACATATGTGAAAATATATATATCAGTTTGAGCCACGACTTCTACTGATGACTCATCTCTTTGTGTGCTCAGGAGATACTGAGCATTCAGGTCTATTAAGAGTCCTCAGGATCTTTATGTCTTGACATTACAAACTTATTTAGAGTTGCAGTTCCAGATCCAGATTTGATAGTAAATTTGTCACCTTTTGAATCATGCATTAAAGTGGAGGGTAATGTCTGAGAATAATTCTTTTTCAACAGATATTTTAAAGTAGTCTCTTCTACTTATATTTTATATTCTACATTGTATCTATGATGGTACACATCAGAATAAAGTATGTTTGACAAATAGTTTTTAAATTGCCACTTGGAACAAACGACAAAAACATCATAAAGTCTTCTGCAACACTTATATGCTTTTCATGTAGTAACCAATTTTATGCTTACCACAAACCTGCAAGCTAGTCCCTCTTTACAAATGAAGAATTACAAGAACAATGAGGTTGAAGATCTTATCCAAGGTCTGTTAGTAGGTGTCAGAGCCAGGAAATAAACTAGTGATTAAGTGATTTGTGTCTCCATAATATTTCCTGCAGGTGCTATTAATTAATTAAGGTACATTAATAGAAGGCATACTGCTTTCTGAATCAGTCCATTATTTGGATGGTATATAGAGGTGGTACTATACTAATGTAGCTATTAAAAATCTTTCAAAATTCTCATTTAAACCAGTAATTCATTTTGCATGATTTATAAACAATTTAGAAAAAATTCTTACTTTATTACATTTTTAGATAGGATATGTCCATGTACTATAACAGCCTATTCTCAGCCTAACCATTTACATTTCTTGGCTAGGATCAGAATAGAAGAAATTAAAATCTGTAATACTACCATGTTTGCATTAGTATCTTAAAGCATTTAAATACCCAAATCCTGTAACAAACATGTTCCTATGTCCTTCTTACCAATGGATAACATATTAATTTCTTCAAATAGAAAAGATTTTAAAAATATTTCCTTATATCCTTTACATTTCACAAAATATTCTCTATAAAATTTTTAATTATATATTTTTATTCCCTACCACATAATTCTCATTAAACATAGCCAACAAATTATGCTTACATAACCCAATTATATTTGTTATTTTAAATCAAAATATTTCTAACTATCCTTTATTAATGCCTTAAAATTTATTTTGAATTCAAATAACCCTAAAAGAGTTGTTGCCAGAAATGGATGTACAGATTTTCAAATTAATTAAAAATAAGAGTGGTTGATAATCAGATTTTTACTTCATTAAAGTTTGGATTAATAACATTAATCAAAGAGGGCAAGTGTCTTTGGTAAAAATATTAATCTGTAAAAATAACTGGTTAGTCCATTAAGCTTAAAGGTAGATTAACATAAAGGTATTATTTGATAACATAAAATTTAACAGATTCTTTTAATGTATGTCATAGCTTTGAACAGCAAACTTCATAGTGAAGAAATATTTTATATTTAAAACTACATTTATAGTCAGGTGTTGCACACATGCCTATAATGCCATGGACTCAGGAAGCTGAGATGGGAGGATTGCAAGTTCCAGATCACTTTGGCGGCCCTACAATGGAGGGAGACCCTGTCTCAAAATAACAAAGAGTTGGAGATGTAGCTCAGTGGCAAAGTGTTCAATCCCCAATACCAAACAACAACAACAACCCTCTAAATTCATACTTATAAGAATGAAAAAGTATTAGCATTATTTTTAATAAGAAAAATGCATGCACAAACTGGGCTTGCAACAAAGTACAGACATATTAGCTGGAAAAAGTTTTTTAGTAAATGTTTTCTCTTTACTCCTCAGTCATATCCCTTTTATTCAGTGATCCTTTTCTTGCAATGTAATTTAAATAAGAAATGATTGCACATGGCATGTTTATTTAAAGCTATTTTAATATCAAGATATCAGAAGAATAAATGGAATAGAAAATAGGTGATTAAATTATGGTACATTAATGCAACAAAAAACTCCACAGCCAATAAAAACTGGTATTTGGAGAATGTTTAATGACTTAGAAAACTGTTCCTAATATGTTTATGTATACATAGATACATAAACTATGTATAATAGTTTATATTATAATATATAAATTATGTATTTGCAGTTTCCTGGTGAAGAGCATTAAGAAATGTGTCTGGATGGAAGAGTTCTGATAGGTCGAGCGTGTCAGAAAGAAGAGTCTGTTTTTCAGCTTTATCTACCCAGTTCTAGAGGAGAAGGGTAAAAAAAGTTTATAATATAATACATAAATTATGTATACATTGATACATACATGTTAAATGTATACACAGTAAGAACCTCTTATGTAAAAAGCATTATTTGAATACTTCAAAAAATATTGAAAGATATTAACTTTCCCTACTAATTGACTTATACCCTACTAATGATTATCTTCGATTCACATGCAAATAGCAATGATATAGTTTAAAAATGTGGTCGGTGCCTTAAAAATAAACAGGTGATTTTGCAACAAATAGTTTGGACAATACTTCTCAATGTACCATCTTTAATATTCATCTGTTCTTCCAAATTATTTAGTGTAAGTTTGGAGAATTAAGAATCTGAGAACAAATTCATGTAGAACTAAGTTATAATTTATCCAGAATGAAACTAAGTACCACCAGTCATTGTTTTACCTGGAGTAAACAAAACATTAAAGTTATTAGCATGTTAATAGCCTGTATATAGCAGGTTTCTCAAATCTTTGGATAAATAGATGTAAAACACTGCACAGCAAGGCAGATTACCAAGAATTATTCTGGAATTAAACTTCAGAATTGATAATTAAAGATAACTAAGACATTTACTAAAGTTTGTTGTGCCAACTTCAAGGAACAGTAAGTATATATACTACTAGATATTGCCAGAATTTTTAGTCAAAATTTATCCTAAATCCAAAACTTGATTTATATGTATCATCATTTAAATTCTGTACATTAGGTTTGCTAGTTATATTATTAACCACAGGATAAAACAGGAGTTTATTTCAGTGGGTTCTGGAAATATGATGTAATATCTGGAATTCAAGATGCCAAGAATGAGTTGGGCTACTGGGGCTCTAGTCATTTTTAACTATGTAATCCTTAAAAAATAATTTCTTGCCTCATGCGCTCCACATTAAGGTTACTCTGCCTACTAATTTTACAGAACTGCTTTACTAATGTGTGCTGACTGTAAACACATGACTGTAAACGTTCATTAATGTTCTGTAATCACACTGACTTTAATTCTTTACCGCATCTCTCAAATTTTAATGTGTTGTATACTGACATTTTCATTCAGTTAATTTCCAGCTTTCTTTTGGTATCTTATTTGACTCATGGGTTAAAGTATGTATTTAGTTTCCAAATTCCTGAGAATTTTCATAGATCTTTATTATTGATTTCCTTATTTTGGGGTATCAGGGATTGAACTCAAGGGCACTCAACCACTGAGCCACATCCACAGCCCCATTTTGTATTTTATTTAGAGACAGGGTCTCACTGAATTGCTTAGTGCCTCGCTTTTGCTGAGGGTGTTTTTGTACTTACAATCCTCTTGCCTCAGCCTCCTGAGCCACTGGAATTACAGGCATGCACCACCGTACCTGGCTTTGTTATTGATTTCAAACTTTCTATTTCTGTGATGGATAGAGAACTTATTTTGTGTGGTTTAAATCCTGTTGGATTTATTGAGACTCGTTTTGTGGCTTAGTATATGACCTACCTTTGTAAACATTCTGTGTGCATTTGAAAATAATGTATATGCTAATGGTATTGGATAATATTCTATAGATATCAATTAGGTTAACAGTGTTTTTCAAGTTTTTTATATCCTTACTGATTTTCTCTTAATTATTGAAAAAGATGTATTAAAATATCTAACTTTAATTCTAGATTGTTTCTCCTTACAGTTCTATCAGTTGTTTGCCTCATGTATTTTGAAAATGTTATTAGATGTGTAAAAGTTTAGTATTGTTATGTCCTTTTGATGATTATCATTATGAAATAAACTTTATCTTTGGCTATATTCTTTGCTACGTAAAACCTATTTTGACTGATAATATAGCAAGCCAGCTTTCTTTTGGTTAGTACTAATACAATGTATCTTTTTCCATCCTTTTACTTTTAACCTATTAGTCTTTATACTTCAACTGCAATACCCTGATGCCATCACAGTTGGTTTGTTTTGTCCACTGACAATCTTTGGCTCTAATTGGTGCTTAAATATATATTTAAATTCATAAAAATGCTACTTTAATGACTTACTGGTTTAATTTTATTGAGGGGAAAGATGAGTTTATAAACTATTTTTTCAGGAAAACATTTCTGGGTTTTAGGCTGAGCAAAATTATGGTTTCAATTTGGTTTATGATGGAACTTAAAATATTTTTTTCAATGAAGGAACAAAGAAGATCAGAGAATTTAATTGATTTCTCACCCAAAACATGTCATTTATACTATTGGTAAGATTATACTATTAAACAATGTTATAGACCTGTATGATAAAAATCACCAGGAATAATTTCTACATATAATAATTACCACATCAAAGGGAAATGTTGATGAATATAAAATTCAGTGTATGACATGGTATGAATAAAGCTTTTGGCTTATTCATTATATGGCTGAATGTAAGGCAATTTTTATTCTTTAAATGATGGATCAGTGGGGGAAGATAGACTAGTACTTCATTGCTGAGCCTCTAGGTATAGTTAAATCAAATGATACATGCATTTAAAATAATGAAATTTCAAGCAGACGTTTTAGGCCAAAGGCAACTACATACATAAATCTTAACAATTACCCTTCCATGCCAAGCTTTGCATATGGTCTCAAATTACCCAGAGTGACCCCATCTCACAGAAGCCAAAGCCCTGAACAACAGCGTACAAAGTCTACACTTGTCTGCCCCTGCACTAATTCCAAATCCCTCTCCATGCCATCATATCTACTTTAACCTCTGACTTCTCTGACCACCTTTTCTTCAGTCACCATGCTCTCCTTTCCTCAAAACACTCTTCCGCCTCAGTGTTTCACTTGCTATTTCCTCTGCCTGAACCTTCACTACCACACACCTATCTGCATGGCTATTCCCTTACCTCCTTCAAGTCTCTATTCAAATATCATTACATCAGAAATGTCTTCCCTAATGTTACCCAGTTTAATGTAACTAATTTTTATATACTTTACCTTTATATCTAGAGTGCCACATGCTATTAATAGGAATTAAGAAAGGAAAAAATTTTCTAAGGACTTCACTGCGTTAATTTTCTGAGTTTTCAAAGTAAAGCTTCAAAGAAATCAAAGTGTTCTTTTAACTATTTTAATACATTTAGGAAATTAATTTTAACCAAATTGGTTCTTGGGAGGGGCTTTAATATTGCGAAGTTTCAAAGAAATTTTGATGTTCCAAGGCATTTCTCATCTTTATCAGATTAAAGGAGAATGCTGAAATCTCTCACTGCTCTAGCATACCCTCTCCCACTGTGGACAATTCTTTTGAAGATTGACTAAGATTTCGTAACCATTTACATTTCCCTTCTAAGATACAGAAGTCATTTTTTTGACAAAGATTTCGTAACCATTTACATTTCCCTTCTAAGATACAGAAGTCATTTTTTTGACATGTGACCTTGTTTTAATGGTATTTTAACTTCTAATCATTCTGTTCAATGTGAATACCTGTATTGGCAGTAGATTTGGGGCCACAGAAAAATGGAATAGTATTTTCCTGTGGGATATTTTTTTAGTGAGAGTTTTAAGTTAAATAGGAAATTTTCCCATACACTATTTATGAACAGAAAATGATTTTGGTAAATATTATGGGAAAATATGCAACAATCATCCACTCCAGTGGAAATCACTATAAATACAATATAGTAAGCTCTCTTCACTTATTATTATCCTTAAAATTAATATCCTAATTTTTTTATAGAAAGTTATTTCTTGCTGATTTAACCACTTGTTATATAGTAAGCATAGAACTTGTCTCCATGCAGGTGGAAAAGAAAAACATTTCTGAAGTGTTTTCACATCCCAAAATGACCTGCTATGTGTTAATCAACATTTACAATTTTTTTTCTTATATCTTAAAAGACTAAGGTTTCGGCTCTATTTATTAGGGAATTGCATATAATGCAAAAAAAAAAAATTCTAGTATTTTGGGTTCCACTGTATTGGTTTTTGTTGAGACATCAAAATGAAAATATTTGATAAAAATGTAAAAAACACTGGGCTTGGTGGTGCGGGCCTGTAATCCCAGGAGCTCAGGAGGCTGAGGCAGCAGGATCTCGAGTTCAGAGCCAGCCTCAGCAAATGCAAGGCACTAAGCAACTCAGTGAGACTCTGTCTCTCAATAAAATACAAAATAGGGCTGGGGATGTGGCTCAGTGGTTAAGCACCACTGGGTGGTTCAATCCACAGTATAAAAAACACACAAAAACAAAAACCAGATACAAAACATTCAGGTGCTCATGAAATGTAAAGCATTTCTCACTACTTAAAACAAACACACACTTAGCAATTTCTTTAATTTCAAGTTTGGCCATATGGTCCAGTCAGTAAAAAACAGATTCTGGGAAAAAGTAATGTCCATTATGAATTTGGTTAACAGCAAGATGGATAACTGGAAGACTTCTAAATGTATAAAGTACAATCAACTATTCTGATTTTTAAAATCTTAATCATTTTTTTGATGGGGGTTCTGTGATGACCCCTCATGCTATACAGCTGAGTGAAAAAACAAACTGTACAAAGGATCTGAAGGAGAGTAGCCTTTAGAGCTCTCGGGCTAATTTTTGCTAGCTTGTTTAATAGTATTAACTTAATAGATATGCTCTTGTCTATGTGGGAACAGAATATACCTTAATTTTTAAAAAAGAAGCCCGACTCTTCCCCTACTCTTAATATACTTAAGAATATAGAATACTAAAAAGTTCATTCAAACACAATTTTTAAAAATCCAAACAGCACAAAGTAGTACCACGGGGGAAAGGTACTGGAGACTGAACTGAACTTAGTGGTGCTCTACCACTAGGCTACATCCCCAGTCTGTTTTATTTTGAGACAGGGTCTCTAACTTGTCAAAGCTAGCTTTGAACTTGAGATCTTCCTGCCTCAGTCTCTGGAGCAGCTAGGATTACAGGCCTGTGCTACCCCACCAGCTGTAAGTACTTTCTTCAATAGACATTTGTGATTGATGTTCTTCTACCACATTGCAGAGAAAATGTGGAGGAATAATATTTCATGATTGTTTTTTTAATTGATGGCTTCTCCTGACCTTTCCAAAGACTGAGTTAAAGTTACGTGGGCTAAACCCATACAGGATTCATATAGAACCTGAATCACTGTAATAAGATCATTGGAAGTGGCTTCTGGGCGTAGTACTTAATTTTGGGTGTAGTAAGCCAGATATGTATTACCTACATATTTATAGATCCTTGCGTAATGGTCAATTATAATTTATTTTATGAATAGCTCACACTACAATGTAAGGCCAATCCGTCCAAATATGCACTGGGACCTATTTCATCTTGCCCTTCAAAGAACTTTACTTCTAAAATTATTTGCTTTTTTCACTTTTATTTAACACTAAAAGCCAAACAAACCCACAGCCTCCATACTCCTACCACATCTACCACACTATTTATCTGTGCTATGAAGTATCACAACTCACGGGGGCGGGGGGGAGGGGGACAAAAAGATCTATACTTGCTATTTCAACATTGCCCTTTATTCTCTAACTCTCATGACCAGTGCTTCATTTTTCTGTACTTCACAAAACACCTCAATATTACCAGTGTCATCTACATTGCAAAATATAATATTTCTCTAATCTCACCTACAGAATTTGACATAGTTGATGATTTTGACCTTTTTAAAACCTTTTCTTTCTCAACTTCCTGATCACTACAGCCTCCCAGGCTTTCTTCTGTGTTTTTGACTACTACTTCTTGGTCTCAACAATTTACTCCTCCTTTTTCGGGGACACTGGAGTGAAGCAGAGCCCAAACTGGCCACTCCTATAGTTTTAAAGAGATCATCACAATATGCTCATGACTACCAATTTATTTCATATTCCAACCTCTTTTATCGAGTCTTCATTATTTCCACTAAGATGTTCTTGAACTTCATGTATTCAAATTAGAAATCTTAATTTGCAAGACCACTTCCATCCTAAGAAATATACTCCATTATTTGCACCCTTCAACTCAGCAAATTATTCAACCAATTGCTCAGGTCAAATCCTTAACATTGTTTGACACTTCTCTTTCATGCCCCAGAGCCAAATATACAGGTCTAATATACAAATCTTAGTATTTTTCTACATCCACAGCCACCATCCAAGTGCATAAAACCATCACAACCTCTTTTGGATTATGTAGTAACCTCTTAATGGGTCAGTCTGCTCTAATTCTTCCCCTATGGTTTATTCACAAAACCCCAGAATAATATTTTTATCCCTTGCTCTGAATCACCCACTGGCTTCCCACGCACTCAGAATCTAAAGTCTTTACTAGATGTCTGTGGATCCATGTCATAGTCCCTGGCAATCCATCCAACCTCATTTCTAGTAGCATTCTCTTCATGTACATCTGTTCACTCTGGTTGGCTTCCATGTTATCCATTGAATAGCAAAGCACATTCCTATCTTGGATTTTACACTCATTGGTCCCCTCTGCCTATGTTTTTTTTTTTTTCCCCACACACTCCATACCTTCAGTTTGCTCTCTTCATTCAAGTCTTTGTTAAATATTACTTCCTAACAAAGGTCTTCCATGACTACTCATACCCGTAGTCTATATCAATGTTTTTTAGTATTCTGATATTTATTAAAGTTCCCTTTCAGTATTTAACCTTGATCTATTATTTGTTTTTTTTTACCTTCTTGGGAGGCTCAACAAACATTGCTCTCACATCCTAGAAATAAACAGTATCAATATTTAAGCTTAAAGGTAACCATGTTAGTAATGCCACTAAGGCATAACATTTGGATTTATCGAAATATTACATTATTGTGCTACATTATGCAGCTAAATGTCACATTTCTAGAACCAAGGCTTGTCTTCTGCAAAGAGTACAAAAATAGCATATTTTGTAGGATTGCTTCTATAAAACTGCAGATCACCACAGACTATTTAGTATTCCAAATATGCAAGATAGCTGATCATTAAAAGGATTTACCTGTCGATAGTGCTAAGGAATTCCTATCCCAGTGTAAAATTTGACTCTTAAAATTTTATAATATGACTGCTACATTTCACTGGATATAATTTCAGATGTATACCCTTAATTCACTCTATAATGGTGATAATCCAGCTTAAAACCTAGCTGTGTATGAATTTAGGGTAGACATTAATCTTAGATCTCAGGATTTTGGCCAAAATATTTTGATGCTGTTCTAATATTGATATATTTATCTTTTATTTATATCCTTCACTAAAATGATTCCTGTTTTCCCACTACTATTTCCAGCATTTAGAACAATGTCAATAAATATTCACTGAATGAAAAAATAAATATATGCATATATATAAAAATTCGTAATTCTAGATGAGAATAATACACAATCTTTTTCAATTTCATTTTTATGTCTTCCTATAAATAATTGTAGTGAATACTTAATGTGTGTAAAACACTATATTAAGGACTATAAGTTACTGAGATAAGCTAGGAAAATTAAAAATTTCCTTTTTCAGGAATGCAAAGTATGATAAAACCTTCTAAAATATAGAAGACACCTCAGAAAAATGAATAAAAAATACTTTTTAACATTTGAGATTGTAAGGGCAAATAAGTCTTCAAATGTTAAACCATAATGTTTATTGAGTAGATTTTAGATAAAAGTAAAAAAATCTCAAACATATCCTGGATAGTAAAAAACATATATTAGGGAGCTAAATTGTGATGATTGGAAAACAGACATGTCAGTTTACTCGAGATTAACCTTAAGGTTGACTGATGCATTCTTTACTCAACAGTTACTTATTGAAAAGTCTGCTTATGTGAACTACATACTTGGATCTCCCATTTTAGTGGAGGAATATTAGAAAATTTGAAAAATAAGTAAAATACACAAAATATTAGATGGAGATATAGATCATGGGGAAAACAAAGAAGGCAAAGAGGATAAGAATTATCAGAGACTAACTTAAAACAGGATGGTGAGGGTAGGTAAATGCAAGGTTGTCATCTGAGCAAAGACTTGGAGATAAGGAAGCTTTCTTGTAGGTATCATGGGAGACAGCATTCCAAGTAGAAAACTACAAGGATAAACGCCTAGTAAGGGAGTGTAACAGATTTGCTCACTGAATAACAAGGGGACCAGTAGGAAGGCACAGTAAATAAGAGCAAAAACTAGGAGAGAAAATCAGAGGGGATGGGCTTTATTTTAAATAAGGACTTGGTACTCTGAATGAGATGAGTAATGATGGCGATAGTTCCGGGAAAGGAATGATGTAATCTGGCTTGTACTTCAACCAGAACATTTGAGACTGCTGCCTTACGAACCAATCAGTTGAGTTTTGTGCAGGGTAAGACATAGGGGTTTAATTCCATTTTGCTGTGTATGGATTTCCAGTTTTCCCCAGCACCATTTGTTGAAGAGGCTATCTTTTCTCCAATGTATGTTTTTAGTGCCTTTGTCTAGTATGAGATAACTATTTATGTGGGTTTGTTTCTGTGTCTTCTATTGTGTACCATTAGTCTACGTGTCTGTTTTGGTGCCAATACTACGCCATTTTTGTTACTATTAATTGAGTATAATTTTAAGGTCAGGTATTGTGATGCCTTCTGCTTCACTTTTCTTGTAAAGGATTGCTTTGGCTATTGTGGGTCTCTTAGTTTTCAAATTTCATAACTGCTTTTTCTATTTCTATAAAGAATGTCATTGGGATTTTAACAGGGATTTCATTAAATTTGTATAGCACTTTTGGTACTATGGCCATTTTGACAATGTTAATTCTGCCTGTTAGAGCATGGGAGATCTTTTCATCTTTTAAGGTCTTCTTCAGTATTCTGTAGTTTTCCTTGTTAGAAATCTTTCACCTCTTTCATTATATTGATTCTCAAATATTTTATTTTTTGAGGATATTGTGAATGGGATAGTTTTCCTAATTTCTCTTTCAGTAGATTCATCACTGACGTATAGGAATGCAATTGATTTATGGGTAGGAGGGGAGAGGAGATGGCATAGGGGTAGGAATGATAGTAGAATGAATTGGACATTATTACCCTATGTGCATATATGATTACATGATCTGTATAACTCATTAGAACAAATAAAAAATATGTAAGATGAAAAAAAACCTAATGTGACTTCCATCTTTAAAATATTACAATGGGTATCTTTTGCCTGTAGGATCAAATATAATTTAATATACTATCATGACTTACTCTTTCCTATCCTCCAGGCTAATAATCACTGAACACCCTTCCTTCTTTGCTCTTTTGGTTTCTTGAAACCACAAGGCTTACTCTTGACTATACCTTCCTTCTATCTGTCACATTCTTCCCTCTCTTCCTCATCTGAATTTTTCCTACCAAGTTCTCACCTGAAGCATCACTTCCTTGAACCTCCTGAGGTTAAGAACTATGGTTCTTTGTTCCCACAGTAATGATTTCCTTACTCTAACTATTGTTTATTCAGGATAGCTACTTAGGGACCAGATATATGTCTATTATGTTTACCACTTGATATTCATCAGTTTCATAGTGTTTGGCACCAGGAAAGTGTCAATCACATGTATGAATTTTTAGATGGCAAAGTGGATGAATGCAAAAACTAGAAAAAATTTAAGGCAGAAAAAAACTATTTTTAGTAATCATTGTATCTAACACTTCACATGGCCTAACATATAGTGCCATTCAAAATTTTTCTTTTTGCCTAAGCCTAGGAATGCCATCCTTGACCCTCATCAGTCTTACCTTATTTGTATAAAATCTGTATAATAAACTAGCACTATATATAGTATTTTCAGTTGCTTGTTCTCTTCATACTGGTGTTCTATGCCAAATTGCAAGGCTCTGGGATCTAAAACTATATGCATAAATCTGGGCTCAAGCTGCTATATATATGTTTGTATTCAATCTGTTCATTCACTTTTATAAGTTATCCTAAGCTGCCACTTTCAAAGAACACTGCAAATAGTAGTACTTATTTTCCCTGCCACACTACCAAGCCAGGTACCCACCCTTTTGAACTAGGGAGCTACATTGTTCTCTAACCATCACAAGCTGCTCTGGATATGTACCTGTGAAATAGAGAAGGCATAAGTGAAAACAATGGAATCAACAGGCCATTGAAAGATGAAATGTAAATCCCAAATGTTAAAGATCACTTTGGCGAGGTGGATATTTTTCTACATTTAGAACAGAAAAAATGTTTAGGCCAGAAAAACAAAATACACAAAATATCCCAAAGAGGTGATGAAAGTGAGAAATATTACATATTCCTTGGTTGGAAAGATGAGTAAACTATGATCAAGCTTGAAAGTTTTCTTGAACATTTATCATTATACTTAAGGTTAAATGCCTATAAAGTTTTCAAGAAAAATAAAAAGGGAAAGTGTTTAGTTTTTGTGGCCATTGATCAATATACTTAATTTAAAAAGCTGTGCCAATTACAATAATTCATGTAAAACTGCTTTAAAGGATATTAACTTCAGTATTAACAATATAAGACAACATAATTATACTTACATACATAGTATAATATATGCCACTATTTTTATCAAATAAAAGAAATACAAGTTCTTTATGAAAATAATCTAAAGCAAACAACATTGAGAAATAAATGAATTCATCACAGCCATGCCATTATAACAAAGAACTTCAGAGCATTCCTATACTTTTCTAAAATGACAGTGTTTGTCCATCCCTATTGCCCTTCTCCATTTTATTCTCCTTCCAGGCTTCCAGCATTAATAAAGTATTTCCAGATATATACTCAGCAAATAGTGAATGAAAGGCCCTACATGGTGGTTCTCTACTGGATAATTTTCATTTTCCACTCTAGTACTTTTTCTCCAATAATCCTACAGCCTAGAGAACAAAAAGCAAACAAATTTTTGAATGGGTCTTTGTGTCTTCAAACGAGTCCTAGTTGGAAGGTGGAAAATTGAATAAAAAGATCTGGAAAAATGGAGAAGAACAAGGGAAAACCCCCTGGAAGTTTTCTACAGATGAGGAATCAAATACATGAGTCTTCAGTAGCAGGTCAACTTCTAATATAAACATGAACAAAGATGCTGAGTGTAACACTGAACAAATTTGTAGATGGGAGAGAAGGGTAGGAATTGTTAAGCACTCATATCTCACAGCTTGTATTTTCTCTAAAGTCTGTAACATAATGGAATCTTCAGGAAACTAGTGAAGATTTAAAACATCACCATGGAATACAGAAGCAGTGCTCAGGGCCCATCTACTACATATCACATCTGAACTCTTCTCTTCTACCATGTCACTAGCAGAGATCAGTCTGTATATGGACAGAGACCGACTCAAGTTCAAAGGTTTCCAGAAAAGTGAGTTAGGACACTGAAGAGGCTGGAAAAAGAATGGTTAAAGTAATATACCATGGATTCCAGGCTCAATTTGCCAGGATCAGGAAAGAGAGTGATGAAGTAGAATATTGACCAAGAAGTGACTGAAAAGCCTTAGTGCAAGAGTAAAATGTGCTTCTTGTCAAAAAATGATATGTTTACATCAGAGGTTCAAACCAGGAGCAATAGTGATAAAAATGGCAGAATATGAAAATATTTGATGCTTTATGTACAAAATCATGTCAGTCTCCTAGTCATTAGCAAAAAGGTTATCTAATATGCATGTGTATAATACAATGGTCATACACTCATGCAATATTAATTACTACATAATTTAGTCTTACCTGTATTGCAAGGGCACGAGCTACAAGACCTCTAAGGTACTGTAAGGGATCTTCTGGGCCTTCCCACTTGTTCTGCCATGTGAGAGGACACTGGAATTTAAAAAGGGCCAAAATTAACTTTAGGTATATTATTACATATAAAAGATTTTCAACATTAGTGTGATGAAGATGAAATTTGGCATAATTCACATTATACATATCATGAATTTATCTCATTAATATGTCTGTTTTCCTTGATTTCATTAAAATTGAATGACATGAAATAAGTTAATATTGTATCTCTAAAATAAATCCTGAGAAAATTTTCTTCAAAAAATAAAATTCTTAAAATCATTTATCTGAAGTGTGGTAATACAGAGAAAGCAGAGTGAAATAAATCTTAGATATATGGTACATAAAGATCACAATTATGCATTATAAAACTGGATTCTAAATCCTTTGACACCTCTATTGAGACTTGAGGTTTATGTTCCTCTCCTCAAATACTGGCCCAATAACTAGTTGGTCCAACTGGAAGTGATGCTGTGCTAATTTCCAGGTCCAAGCTATAAGAAACTATTGCTTATATTTCCTGTATTTTGAGAATCGGTTATCTTTCATGAAGCCTAAATGGTCTTGGAGAGGCTCACATGTATAGCAATAGAGGCTTCCTGCTCTTAACCAGTGAAGACTTACCAGCCATATCAGTGACTTTGTGGATAAGACAAGTTTTTTCTATCAAGTCCTACCAAAATTTCAGATTTGTAAGCTAAAAATAAGCATTTAAAATGATATGGTTTTAAAATAAGTTTTGGTAAATTTGTTCTGCAGTAAGACTTCCCTGATAAATTTTGATACCTAAGAAGTATAATGCTGCCTTAACAAAAATCTATGGCTTTACAACTGGGTGGTGGGTTGAACTGGAAGGACATTCAGGAGAGTTTAAGTGAAAACAGAGAATACCAGTGGAAACTCAAGGGACTTTGTAGACTTAAAATGAAGAATCTAAGAGAAGATTATCATGAGAACCATAAGGGTATACCTTGCAGAGCCTCTGTTAAACAATAAGACTTCAATGAATGCTAAGAGTGTTGTTCCATAACTGTCAGCACCCTGCCTTTCCAGCCTCCAGACCATGAGAAATTTTTGTTGTTTGAACCACGTTATGTACCACAATTCCATGATATTCTGGTACATAAATCCAAATTAAGGCAGTATTTGTCTTTAAAATATAGACAATTCATACCATTTGCAGCTTAGTATACATGTAAACCTGAACACATTAAAAATGCTTATAATGAAGATTAGCTTTGGAGAGAAAGATCAGTTTATCATCAAACATGTTCAGAAAGTAAGATGATAATTTGTAAACTGTTTCATGTAATGAAGTCTAACAAACATATATTAAATTAATATTTATTTCAGTAGACTATATCAATGTTTAATCTCTAAGCTTTTACTTTCCTGGAGAGTTTAAAATTTTGTGAATTATTTCTATATTACATTCATTTAGGCGGATATCATTTGCCATTCTTTAATGTAGGTATATGTACATATGTAGGCACATTGTGGTTACAATAACATGCCAATTTATCTATTTTAACAGTGTGCATCAAGAGTAGCATTAAATGGACTGAGAGTTTATGTTAAACTTTGATCTATAAACATAATAAAACTAATAATAATTTCCATAATTTACCACACTGTAAATGAGTCATAACAATAAAACAAATTCAACACTTTATATGAATTTAATAGAATTTAGGTAAAAGTGATTATTAATGCAAGGCATTTTATTTCAATAGTAATTGTTCATCTCAGCATATGTGAATATTAATATAAATCAGAACTTGAATAATTACTGGGCCAGTCTCAGTAATTTCAGGGCATTAATGCAACAAATCAATAAATTGCCTCAGGTGAAATAAAAGAACCTGAGGTCAAATTCATTAGTTTGCTTTATCTTTGATATTAATTAGCCAAACTAGATACCAAGCATGAGTGCTCATGTTTAAAAATCTTGCTATGTGCTTCCAAGCTACATTAAAAGGTTAACAAACAATTCCTAATTAAGTATACATTCATTTGAATCTCTAAGTAGTATTTAGGTTTGTGTAAACTTAAAACCTCAAACTGAAAATATGTTCACCTCAAAAGTCTCCTACTTTCCCTTTGTAATCCATCTACACTTTACCACACTTTGAAAACCTCTGCTATAAAGCAGACACTAGCACAGAAAGACAAGATTTTAGCTCTTACTTCTCCTGAAATTATATAATAAAGCTATATGTATATGCATGTTTTAAAAATGCATCCCTTTCAATTTTTAAAGGGCTCAGTGATCCAAAAAGTTGAAATCGAGTAGTTTGAAAATTTATTTTTAAAACTTAGGATACACTAGCATTTTTGCTCTACTGTTGAAGGATTCTCTGGTTTAAAAAGATAAAAAGCCATGTAGTGTTACCAAAAAGTATGATAGAGAAAGTTGAAATGTATAGCCAATACACATGTTGGCTTTAGTTGCCTTTTTGATGGGGAGGGGGGTACTGAGGATTGAACCCAAAGGCACTTTACCATTGAGTCACATCTTTGGCCTTTTTTAAAATTTTTAAATTTGAGTCATGGTCTTGTTAAGTTCATAGGGCCTCACTTAGTTGCTGAGGCTGGCCTAGAACTTGTGATCCTCCTGCCTCAGCCTCTGGAGTTGCACATGTAGGCTTTAAAAAGAATTCAATTAATGTTGTAAGAACTGCAATATAACCTATTAATATCTACAAAATGGTAAGTTGCCATTGCCTTTATCTTAAAGCCTATGTTCTAACATAGAAAAGAAGAATAACAGTATTTTATAATGTCTTCATTAATTATAAGTATTGTGTCCTTTTTTTAAAGTGATTAGGCATATCACCAGAAATTATCAAAGGAATAAAAAAATCATAATTTTCTCTAGAATAATTCCTATGTCAACCATGTCAGGTACATTAAAGAAAATGTCAATTACTGATCTATTTCCTAAATTACATGAAATCATATCACATAATACAAAACTTGTCACATTCAAATCTAACCAAAAATTACATTTTTATTCTGAAATGATATAGTACTGAATTCTCAATTTCATTAAAACTCATTAGAAAGTAAACACAAAGTATTTTACTCAGCTTTGTGAAAGAGTCTACTCTCATTTGAGTTTTATTAAACATTTTAAAACTATTTCCATAAATTCTATTATGACACAAAGTATATAAAATATACTTTGCAAAATGAACTTTTCATCATTTGAAAGGCTTGTAACAAATTCATCCTCAAGAAATTGATAAAATTATAAAAACGGAATGCTAAGCTTGAACGCTATATTTACTCATGTGTAATATAGAAGATGATAAATGACATGAAATTATCCATATCTTATATAAACACATTTTAATTAGAAAATAAACCATCTGATTCTATAGCTATGTCTATTGTTATGCCAAATTAGAAAATATTTAGAAGATCTTAATGGCTCAGGGAAAGTGGGAAAAAATAAAATTTATGATCCCTTTCTAAAATATTTTGGTCTTAAGAAAGGATTTTCATATAATTAAGCCCCTTTAGTTATTTGTCTTTCAGAATGATCTAATCTAAGCCACATTATATTAGGTTCATAGAAAATAATTTAAAGTTATTAATTTCTTTCAGGTATTTATGCCAAAGTTTACCCAGATATTAACAGTAGAAGCAAAATAAGAAACCAAATTTGGCAATTACATTTTGTATTTTTTTATTATTTATATCATATAAAATCCTCTTGAAATACCCTGTTCCAGGCAGAAACTATTTCTCCTGAAAGTAATGTACAAAGTATGCCTACTTCCATAAACTCATTTTGTACAATGTTACCATATAATACTTCATAAGTTGTTCTGTTTATAAAGAAATTCTTTCAAAGTAATAAAAACTAAAAGTTTAAAAAGGTGCTTGCTATGTGCCAAGTACTTTACTCATAATTTAATTATCAAAAGAATCACATGAAGTAGGTACCATTATTATCCTCATTTTACAAGTGAGAAAAGCAGTTTAGAAATGTTCACAGAACCTGCCTAAAGTTACATAGCTACTAAATGGTAGACATGTTCTGGAGGCCACATTCTTAGCAATTTTGCTATACTGTATTTTTTTCTCCATAAAAATATCCTTATTTCTACAATATTTAATTGCTACTTCCTTTCTTTGGCTTTAAAGATATCAAAATGTGATCCAACTTTAATTTTACTATACTACCTTTTGTACTAGCCCTACAGAACTTGTTCTCTTTCACTTGTGTCATCATCTTAAATCATCATTTTCCTCCTCTTCAACAGCAATTAATCTACACTATACATTTTGCCCTCATACAAATGGATCTTAAAGAAATATACTCTCAAAAACATGTTTATTTTAATAAGTAAATTTAAACCATTTATATTTATTATGACTAAAAGACCTGTCCAGATTCAAATCTTGACTAACTTTTTGTGTTGTGATTGGTTACTTAACACCCCTCTTGAGTTCTTTGTAGTAATATGGTGATAACAATAACAGTATCACTCATAGTGTTATTGTGATTATTTAAGACGTTAATTAACAAAGTTCTCAGAAAGCTGTTAAACAACTTCACTGTGCCAAGAATTTTTCATGACTTTCTACTTCAAATGAAAAGCTAATTAGTTATAATACTGTAAAATTCATATTCTCCAAATAGCTAAAAATCAGTCTACAAATGACCTTCCTATTTTTGTTTCTCTTCAATTGATCTGAACTGCATGATTTTTACTATAATTTAAAAGGATCTAATTATTTAGTAGAAGTGTTGATTTCTTTTGCTGCTGCTAAACATAACCTGATTTTTCACTAGATAGCCATACCTCACTTAATCTCAGTATGTGTGTTATAGATGAGCCTATCTCCAGCTCCAGGCATACATATTTGTTGGTTGAACCCCTACTTAATGAAAGTTTTGCACGTTCTGCCCACAGAATTAGTATGGAAAAAGGAACATACAAATTGGTTTGGAATCAAAGTATATCCCAAGATTTTTGCTTGAGTTACCAAGAAAAAGGTGTCCTGTTGGCAGCATTATTACCATATATAGAGAGAACTTGCTCCAAAGTGAAATCAACATAGATTTCACTACATATGTAATGAAGAGATAGATGGCATAAACTGAGATCCTTAATGACAATTTTAATGCTTGATTTAGCATTAAATCAAGCTGATTTAATGCTAGCTACCACTAGACTCTTTAACTATCTCAGCCAATTAACTCCCATAGGACTTCAACCACTTTGACTTTGTTTTTTGTTATTAAACACAAGAATCCAAAAAATCAAGACCTACTTAAATAATGAAATTAAACCATACAGTATTGGCTTACCTTTTGGTTTAATAAAGCACTTGCCAATTTTTGTACTTCTGAACTCAATAAAGTAGTTCCTCTGATGACTTTGCTTAGGGCAGCAAGAGACTGATGCACACTTTGTACTAAACGAATGGCATTAAATTGTTCTAGAACGATGAATGATAATATTGGAGATCCTTGTCGATCATTAGGAGGAGACATTTTCTGATGAATTAGATTTGAATTCTAAAAGAAAAATGTCATTTACTGAAAAGTAGCTCAAACCACCGATACAGTAAAACACTTAAAAAGTTATTAAGACTTTTTATTGTTCTGTTGTAAAACTGTTTTGAAATACTGTTGCTTTATGAATGGGCAAATTTATTAAGACTACAAAAAGGAATTTTGGAGTTCACCAACATTTAAAGTGGCATATGGGATGAGAATGGTAAAAGGGAAATCAAAATGAGAAGCAGGAGTCAGTAACAATAGGAAGATAGTGGAAGAAACAGCATCCTATGAGCCAACGTAGACAGCAGGACAGTTATACTCACTCCACCACCCAAAGGAAATAGAAAAAAATCATGGTTTAAATACAAAATTGTAAGGGTTCTGTGTTTGGGATTCGGGTCTCTGATGACTTCATGGTTATGGCATGCTTGGTGTCTAGGAAAGTTCTATACAAAAGTATAGGATGCCTAGCTTCTGGGAGGGTTCCTATACAAAGTATGGGATGCCCAGTGACTGGGAAAATTTCTATGCAAAAGCACGGAATAACTAGGTGCTACGGCAATGCCCTCCATGAGGAGGCTCTGTGTTAGAGCCTTATCAGCCTCAACCTTGATCTCGGGCACATAACTCCTGGAAATGAAGGAACTCATTTGCTAGATAATTGTTTCACCAAGCTCCGCTGCTCCTGGACCTGCCCATCTAACAGCAATTTCAAACAATGGACTTCTTTGAGAGCTACACAAAGCTCCTAACATTGCACATTGTAATAGTAGAATGTGACTGAGAAATAAGCTGCATAATGTAGCTGATTCTGTAACCTGCCTAATGATATGATAATGTACTAATGATGCCAGTGATCTAAGATAACCTACTGATATAAATAAAGCTGGCAGCTCGGATGAGCAGCCTTTTCTTTGCCACTGCAACTTGCCTCTGTCTCTTTTTGATTTCTTTACACAAAATGTGAATACATGTTTTAATTTGACACTTGTATATGCAATAGAAAACTACATTAATAATCTTGTGGTCAAGACCAGTCAGTATTATATCTTTAAATTTCTTTTTATATCTGTACTGTAACAGAGGGAAATGTGTGATATGTTATATTGAAATTTGGAGGTTAAAATTTTTTTTGACATTTTAAATCCAATTTGCTCTTTTAGATATACATAACAGTGTATTTTGACATGTTATACATAAATGACATGTAAGTTCTTCTAATTAGAATCCCATTCTTGTGACGAGTTTCTCAAATTTTTAAGAAAAACTCAATGCTATTTTAAAATAGCTTAAGTGATTATATAATTATTTTTAAAATTAAAAAAAAAAAAACCTTTCAATAGTCTTCTTAAAGTGTCATAGATAACTGTGAGGTCCTGTTCTCTAACCTATTATCATCCTAGTTTTCTCTACATAATCTTACAATCCTAGTAAAAAATCCTTTCTCTTTGTTCAACTGGTTGCCATATTCACATGGTCTGCAACAGCACTATCCCTATTTTATCCATTTACCATAATAAATAATTTACTAATGTAATGGTCTAACATGGTTATTGCCATTAATTTTATTAGCATAAAATCAGACCTGTAATCAAATTTAGGCTATGGGCTTAAATGTACCATTTTTATTTCTATTACTCTATAAAAATATTAATATTGCTGAAATTTTGGTTTCACACACACAAAATGTACATACATGTACATAAATAACTGCTAAAAATTCAACTGAATTCAGAGGGGAAAAAGTATATTATCAAAAATTGATTAGAATTAACTAATGACACTATGAAATACTACTTAATATATCTACAACCTAAATCAACTAGAACAAAATTTGGGTTATGGGCCTTCTGTAATTCTTAACATAAAAACAATCTTCCTGGAAATGTATAATATTTGGTCTTTAAATGCAAAATGTGCATGGGATTTCAAATATAAAGAAAAGATGTAAAATATTACATTCTTTTTATGTGAATGTTGCAATGCTAATATTTTGGATATATCATGTGAAATAAATTATTAAAATCAATATCATCTGTAGAATTTTTAAGTGTGGGTCCTAGAAAATTTAAAATTGCATACATAGGGTGAATTAGAGGAAGGGTGCATGTTCCAGCAGCTCCTCAGCACCAGTCTTATAAAATGGGAAGATGGCTTCTCAGCGAGGTAAGTAGGAGAACTCACTGAAACTTAATAGTGAACTACATTAAAACCAAAAACTATAGACAACTCAGAAACTTGAACATAATACATTAGAGAAGAGCCAGCAGCACTAATAGTGGTGGGGGAGGGGATTGAGCAGTGCACACAAAGGAGATGATGTATTAAATTTTAAAGATTGACTTGGGGTAACCTGTGGATTAGAGAGGAAGGCTGACTTTTTTTTTTTTTTTTAATTTTTTTTTTGGTACCAGGAATTGAACTCAGGGATTCTATTTAGAGACAGGGTCTCACTGAATTGCTTAGTGCTTCGCTTTTTGCTGAGGCTGGCTTTGAAATCATGATTCTCCTGCCTCAGCCTCCCAAAGTGCTGGGATTACAGGTATGTGCCACGGTGCCTGGCTAGAAGGCTGATTTTAATAGAGTCGGTAGGGGAAGCAAATCAGTGAAAGCAAATCCAAAAATAATTCCCTGGAAAGGAACACCTTCTAGGCTGGAAAAACAGCCAATGCTTCCTTGGGAAAGCTGGGTTGGGTGGGAAAGTTCCTGCTTGCCCTTTGGGGAAAAAGTAACCACTAGCTGTGCTTGCAATACCAGAGAAAGTGGCCCCCAGCGCACTCCCACTGCCTATAAAACTGTCCCCTCTACTCCTACCAATGGGAGACAGAAGATCAGGAACCCTAGCAGCTAACCAAGAAATTTCCAGAAGGCATCTGAACCAAAGAGACTGAAATAGGTACAATGAAAATTTTGCATTCAGGTTCTAGATCTCAAGGGAGAAAGGTCTCATTATGGGTGAGACAGCTATCATTGTTGTTGGTGCTACAGTAGCCACACAGGAGCATCTGTGATCCAAGGCCAATATCTGGTATTTCATATTCATATCAGTGAAGCTGAAACTTGTGGAAGTTTTGTTGCTATGCCTAACAGTGGATTTTACCAGAGACCCTAGAGATCGGACATCCTGCAGAGGCTGGCATCTCCCCTGCAATAGTGGATGTGGATCAATTCTTTATCCCAAAGTTCCAAAGTTTGGTCTAGACTAAACCCCAATTACTGGAATTTCCATTTTAGAATCTGCAACATCTGCACCACAGAAACACACAATTTAGCTGTGCCCAAACTGTGCTACCTACCATGTATAAAGAGACTGAAAGCTGAGATCTACTACAACCAGCTATGTACACTAGCCACAAAAGCTGGCAGCTAAGAACAACAAAGGGACTGGACTTTACAATGCCCGACCCCTGACCTCTGCAATGCAAAGCCAAAAACAAATTCAAGGAATGAAAATCCATCTTTGCCAACAGTTTTGACCACCTCAGTAGAAATAAGACCTTTATTTCTACAATTATTTTTTTCTTTCCTCATTTTGTTCTTCATACTCCCATATTTTAATCTATTCTTTTTGTTAAGTTTAAACATTTTTTTTTAATAACTAAAGCAATTCTTAACAAGAAAAGTGGTGCAGGAGGCATCATAATATCCAATCTCAAATTATACTACAGAGCTATTGTTGCAAAAACAGCACGGTATTTGCATCAAAATAGACATGAAGACCAAAGAAATAGAATAAGACACAAACCCACATACTTATAGCCATCTGATACTTGACAAAGGGGCCAAAAATATATATTGTAGAAAAAAGCCATTTTAACTAATAGTACTGGAAAAACTGGATATCTATATGTAGTAGAATAAAATTTGATTCCTATCTTTCACCCTGTACAAAAATCAAATCAAATGGATTAAAGACTCAGGAATTTGATTAGAAACTTTGCAAGAGCTAAAAGAAAACACAGTGCCAACACTCCATCATAAAAATGCAGGTACCAACTTTCTGAACAAGACCCCTAAAGCGTAGGAACTAAAGCAAAGAATAAGTGGGATGCCATAAAACTAAAAAGCTTCTGCACAACAAAGGACAGCAGAGGAAATGATTAAGAGCATGCAGAAAAAAACTACAAAATGAAAGAAAATCTAAAATCAGTATATTATAGTAATACAGCCACTGCAATGTTTATAGCAGCTCAATTCATAATAGCCACATTTTGGAATCAATCCATATGCCCATCAATAAATGAATGAATCCAGAAAATGTGGTATATATACACAATGGATATTTACTCAATCATAAAGAAGAATGAAATAATGGCATTCTGCTAAGGAAAAAAGCCAGACTTGGAAAAATCAAGGGTTGAATTTTTTTTTTCCATATGTGAAAGCTAGGGCAAAATGAGAGAGAGGAGGAGGTGGGTGAATGGATAGAATATCATAAAGATCTAGGGAAGATCAGCGGGGAAGAAGGAGAACAAGAGGGAGGAAAGAAGGGAAAGAAATATGAAAGGAATCTAACAAAATCATTATATATACATACACACACACATACATATATATATGTACCAAAGGGAATTTCACATATATATGTAGAAAGTATCCATCAAAAGTTAATAAAGGAGTGAAAGGAAGATCAGTAGAGGAAGGAGAAAATGGGGAGGGAGAGGAAAAGGCAGGAATGGGAATTGAATAAAATTCCTTGTAGGTATAATATTGCCAAAAGAAATCCAAATATGTACAATTATAATGCTTTAATAAAAATTGCATTTATAGCTTTCATTTGTGCTACATATTATGTTTGTATTGGACACTGTCCATCTAGAGGTTACTAAATAAAATGCTATAAGTGCAGCAATAAGAAGATAAAAAATATATAGTAGGGTCTCAAAAAGTAATTCATTAGTGAAAGATTAAAAAACTGGAGAAAAATGAATGGTAAAGCAAACTGAAATATATAAACTACAATAAGAGAGTGGGGAAAATATAGCAGAAGACAGCAAGGTATAGTGTGATATGCACTGTAACATAATCCATTTCCCACAAGCCTTCACAAAACTTTTAAAAAGTTAATGTAAAATAATTCAAATTCTGAAAAATATAGATAATCCATACATTCTTAAAAGATGGAGAATATCATGACATGCTGGATTGTCACATAGTCTTAAAAACAAATTCAAATCAAATAATATTTATGATTCAAATATAGCTACAATTACCAAATGAGTACATTACAACACTTTGTGACACCTTTGCAAGTGTCTTGTAGCAAGCAAGGATCTTCTCATAGCTCTTCCTCTCTGTAAGCAATCAATCTCCCATTTTGCCTTAGCCAGTTTGACCTGGGTTTCCCAATTACTTGCAATACCAATAGTCCTTACTAATAATTAGTTCAAAGAAAGCAAGAAAGGAGAAAAAGAATAAAAACAAAACACGTGATAATAGAAACTAATCTAAATTTATATAAATAGACTTAATGTTCTAGTTAAAGACTGATCAAATCCAAGAGACATCCATAAAAAATGATTAAGAAAGTTGAGGGTATACTATGAGTCAAGATATATCTAGCAAATAATGCCCTAAAAAGCTGACAGATTTACTAAGATCAAAAAATACAGAAATCATAAGAGCTAAATAGGATCACTTTATAATAAAAAAGCTTCAATATAAAGAAGAAACAACATTCTAATTATTACTGCATGGGGACAAGAGGCTAGGCTTTACCACTCATGTTCCACAAACATTTGGGAGTAAAATTGGCAGGAAAATATGCATATTCAAAGCCAGCTTAGAAGGAAGATAGAACTTTTTCTTTTTTTCCTTTTTGCTTTTTGGTCTGGAACCATTAATTTCAGAGAACTCAAGGGTGAGGAGAACTTTTATAAGAGAAGAGGGAACAAAGTAGGACAAAAGGCAGGAAAATGCCATCTGCTGATATAGATAGCCAGAGAACCTGTCAAACCTAACTCCTTCAGTGTCTTCAGCAGGAGTTTTTATTCATAGTATAAGGAAGTTTATATCTGTTTTAAATCCTGCATAAAAACAAGAAGTTTCTCTTAATTTCTGAGGAAGAAAGTTTGTTTCATTATGAATTTTTATAAAACTTTGATGGTCAAAAATACCATTGTGTATGTGTAAAGTTTTGAATAAAATATTTTAAAAACTTTATTTAAAGAACAAGTTGAGCATAACAGTCAACAAGAGCAGAATACACATTCCTTTCAAACATAGTATAAAATGGTTTAAAAACGATGAAATAAAGCAAGTTTCAAATCTCAAGATATCAATGTTTTAAGACCCTCTTTTCCAGTTACTATGTGATTAAAGTTGAAATCTATAAGGTAATCAGGAAAGCAGAGAATGATTTAAAAATGTGTCATATAAAATGGAATCAGTGGAA
Source organism: Geosciurus inauris (assembly GCA_004024805.1). Taxonomy (NCBI): domain Eukaryota; kingdom Metazoa; phylum Chordata; class Mammalia; order Rodentia; family Sciuridae; genus Geosciurus; species Geosciurus inauris. The sequence continues at coordinate 40,930 of PVHX01013186.1, forward strand.
TTGAGAAAAATATTTAAAACTGAATGCTATGAACATATATCAAACCTTGTGGGATACAGTTACAGCGGAACTCGGTAACAGAGTAGTCAGTACTTAAAAAAAAAAAGGAGAATTACAGAATTAAATACCTAAATCAAGATGCCAAATATTAGAACAAAAAGAGTAGAATTAAAACAAATATGTACAAATAAAAAGGCATATCCTATTTTGGGGTCTTTCTGATTACTTCAGACAGTTCACTTTCTTCTTATAGTTCTAGGGAAGATAGTTGCTTCATGAAAACATCCGCTATTCCTGTTTCATTTCTGCTTTTTCAGCTCTGCAACACTTTTTTGAACGATTCCCTGTATTAAATTATCTGTTAAAATAATTGGTATGCTTTCTGTTTTGCTGACAAATGCCTCAGGTAAAAAGTGAGTCATTGTAAATTACTTCTTGGGGGATGGGAGCATAAAAAGCTTTCCTAAGTACTAAATCAACAAGGGAAATTTTGCACCTAGGACTTACTGAAGCAATTATTTTATTTGTGGAGTTTCAGAAGTTTGGGAAAGCATAAAGAACTCTCTAAGCACAACTAAGTAATGCTTTTATCTAATGAAGGTACATACAGATATGTTTCCTCTATAAAGTTTCTAAAAACAATATAGTATTACATTTCATGATTTGCCTCAATTACAAAAGAAAAAAATTGGACAAGATGCAAAGGAAGAAATGATCAATTTTAAAGATATTCTTGGTTTAAGAACATAAGAAAGTGCCACTCCTGTTAACTTTTATAGTCTAGATTTTCATTTATCTTCAGTGCATTCTTTTGAAATTAAGCTATTCTGAGTCTACAAGTTAATTTGACAGATACACAAATTTACTTACCAATGTGGACAAAGAAATCTAGTTACTGGTTCAACTCTTTTTTTTTCTCTCAATAACTTCTATCAGTGTGAAACAAATACCAGGGAAGAATACATGAAATGACATATTAAATTGTGCATCGGATAATTTAAAATATCATATGAATTTTTAACAATAAAAAGTTACATATGGTACATATTACTTTCCTAAAAAAGATATGATCACTAGCATAGACACTAAAAATTTAAAGATGCAGTTTTAACCTTCAAGTATGAAAGTTTAAATTATATCTCTTCTATCATATCTAATAAAATATCTTGAATATGGCAATGTCATAAACACTACTAGAGCTTGCTATATACTAAAGCTTTAAAGAAATAAGGATAACATTTAATACATGAAGAGTTCATATGTTTTACAAAATATATTTGCTTCTATTTATTAGGTAAACCCAGTACCTCTGTGAAGATTAATTTTGCTTTTGAAATATTTTTGACTCTCATTACTCTATATTCACAGTGCCACAATATTCAATTAAAATCCCCTCCACCTTGAGGCTTCTAACAGCTTCTTAATCTAATCCTCATCATCAATTTGCCTTTATAAAACACGAACCATTTCATATCACCTTTCTACCTCATTGGTTTTATCATAACCCCACTGCCTAAAGGATTAAGGGTAACCACTCCAGTATGACATTAAGCCCTCTCTAATAAAATTCTAAGATTTTTTTCTACAGTTAGATTAGAATAATAAACATGGCAGACAACTTCTTCCTTGATAACGATTCCAATGATTTTTTTCCCCTCTCTAGAGAATTCTTTAACATGTAGCCTTCAAAAGAGAGTCTTCCTTCACTTTCCTCTTAGCAGATTAATCACTCACCACGGCTCCCAAAGAACACTGCAATACCTGTACTGTTTGTTATTATAATCTTTAGTATAATTTCTAATGTAAATCACTAGCACACGGTATAGTGCTTATCACATAGCAGTCCATCAATCCATATCTGATAAATGAATGAAGGAAGGAAAAAATAAGTGAAGGGAAGAGGTTATTACTTTTTTTTTTTCCTTCATGATAAAGCTAAGAATAAAAGCCCAGAAGTGATTCAACTAAACTCCAGTAACTACTTAATAGGAAAAGATTAGAATCTGGACGACTGCCTATTCTTTTCATCAAAAATTCATTTATTTTCTTTGTGTAAGTATACTTTTCTTTTAACTTGAGCTAGCAATTAACCATTACCTGATAAAAAATGAAAACTCTAAAACTAGAATAACAGTAAGTTCTTTCAATTATCTACGTATATAAAATTTGAAACTCTCCCCAAATTAGAGAATTCGTAATTATTTAAGTGCAATATTTTACTTTCCCTAGTTTAAAATACAACTTTTATGAAGATTATAACTTGGCAGTATAGAAACATGAAGAGGAAAATCAGTACTAGTTGAGAAGGCTGTTGAAAGAAGACTACCTGGCCTTATAGGTATAGCAGAGCTGGGAGATTTCTAGGAGAAAGAAAGATTATTTCCAAAGTCCCCACAGACAGGTCTACTACGGTTTGTTCACATAACAAATCTGCTTTACTATAGAAGAGGTTATGAAGTCAATTTATGAAAGGGAAAAAGATTTTCTTCCAGAAAATTACTCTGCTAATGATAGAAGGGATGATGCAAAGAAGGTATTTACCATAAGCAGAATGAAATTTGGAGTTTTCTGCAATAATTCATATGAGAAAAAACAGAAACTGAATCATGGTAATGGTACTGGGAAGGAAATGGGAAAGAGAATAAAACCCAAAACATTATAGCAGGATGCAAGATATTTGAAAGATTTAGCTATTAAGAACTTAGATAATGATATAATATTTATTTTGCAAATAAACAAAATGAAATTTCAAAAAGTGGCCTGGCTTTTGAACAAAATTATCTGCTATACTTCTGAATTCTACATTTGACAGAAACTAAACCCAGAAGATGAGGTTCAACAAGAACAGGAAACATCTGGGAGATATGTGTTTGGGTATTTATAAGTAGAAGAATGGATATGATAACTGCCAGGGCTGGAGTCAGACAGGCTGCAGAGGTACTTAGGCTGCAAACTCTTCTTTTTACATTGCCTTGAATGGATTATTGTCAACCATGTCACTACTTCTGGGATTAAAAACAAACAAACCCATTAATATCAAGCACTGGACACAGGTAGCAGGGTACCTGACATCTCATAGTATATAGTTCAGCTAGGTATCAGGTATAGGAGCAAAGATTGGTTTTGGAGTATTAAACAGAACAGAAACAAAAAGCAAAACAAAAAACCACAAATCTTTACCTATACGTACTACAATAAAACTTATGATCACAGAATATTCTACAAAAAATATTATACAAAGAAATAAAAATCAGATTACAGACTTCTTCAGTTAAAAGGGCCAATAAGCAATATTTTCTAAGAGTGGGAGGAAAAGAATTGGAAGCTAAAATGCTAAATCTGCAGCTACACTATCAGTCAATAAGCTACATGTAAAAATGAAATTAAAATGTTCTCAGATGTAAAAATTCTACAAAAAGAGCAACATTTAAAAATAATGCTTTAGAATTGCTTTAAAAATAGAGGTTACTACTGCTAAGCCAGACACCATGTATTCTTTTCATTTCAATGAGATGCAAATTTCAGAACATTGAGAAAGTAATTAACAGATTCACATGCTATTTATTCCCCCATTACAAGAAATGCTTGGCTATATTTATTTGGTTTCAGCCCTCTACTGAAAATCCTATCTATTATAGGGGCCTAAGAATCTATTCCACTCCTAAGGGCTGAACTCCATTAGCCCATTTTGAGTGAGTGAGTTAATTTCTCCCCCCAAAAATAGTAAAGCCCATTACTCAACTGTAGAAAAGGCAGCCAATCTTAACAATGAAAGAACTTCATGTAAATATTATTCAGTCTCACAAGAAACATTTTTAAAAAGCAAAGTGATTTCAGCCTAGTTTATTAAAGATTAATGTTCATAAGACTCAAATATAGCATGGGCTATATTGCCTATGTAAAATTGATTTGGGAGGAAGCAGAATAGATCAGATTGGAGATTCATCAAGAACATCTAGGATTACTGAAATTGGCCATTATAAAATTTTGGATCATATTATTTTTAAGTTTGTGTTAATTACTAATGAAGTTAGAACTTTCTGGGTTGCATGTGTCCCTTACAGGAAAAGAATAGGGCACTCTACTGTCATATTTGTCTAAAAGGAACAAATAAAAAAATTTTTTTAAGTTGAAAGGAAAGAATAGGGAAGAATTAGCATCACTATGAGAATGTAAAAAGGAGAAAAAAGTCATAATCATACTGAGGTTAAATGTTATGTGTAAGAATGTAAGAAAATAATTTCATGCTTTTTTGGAATTTGAAAAATGGAATTCTAACCAAGTGACTAGTTTTCCTCCCAAACCTATAAGTATAATAAAATATTTATTCAATAAGGATATTATTAAATTCTATTTACTATGTTAATAATATCTGTATATAGGGTTAATTTACTAAGAACAGTAAATTTCTGCATTTAAGAGTGTCAGATATTTACATTTCTTAGCAATTGTGCCTAGTCCCACCATAAACATGAGCATTCAGGGAGAAAAAAAAGAAAGGATGTCATTGACAATAAAATAGAATGTTGAGCTCAAGTAGACCTTCCCCATACCTTGATTTTGTGACCTATCCAAAGGTAAATGAAATATTTTTCCAATAATAAGAGTATGATAGCAATAAAGCTGACATTGAATGACTCTTATGTGTCAAAGCACTATCATGACTATTTCAAGGTAAATAACAATATTAAAAAGAATTATTCCCACAGCAAAACTTTATTTTTATAGTTTTAACTATTATAACAATAAAACAGGCAAAGAAATACGGTGGCTCCCCACAGGAAAAACCCAAAGAAAATTTAAATACCCTTTAGCATCACTACCATTTCTTTATTTGCTTTTTGATAACCTTGGAGTTCATGCAGATATGCAATATATTGTTAGTCTCTAGCTAGCTTTGCAGCTTTGTAGATTAACAACTGTCATCCTTTACTAAAAAAGGACTATTCCTCCCTGAGCATGCAGCCCTTGTTCATCATTTAAGGAATATCTGAAACTAGCATAAAATTGACTTATCCAAAACTTCTCTAATCTCTCTCCTCCCGCTTAAAGACTGAGAACACCACAATAAGATATTTCAAGATTTACAGGAGCATCAGGATCAATAGATTATCAACTACCATGTTTTAAAGTATCCATTCCAGGCTAAGGAGAGACAATTAGCAGTCATCAATCATTTCCTAACACATCCCACCCCCTTATCTCCTGCTTGCCTAAAGATATCTAAAAGGAACATAAAACTTGTGCTAAATTGAGATGGTCTCTCGGGGTTCTAGTCTACCATCCTGGTTTTACCAATTTACCAAATAAATCTTTTCCTTTCCCCAAGAAGTTTTCCTTGATTCATTAGGCCCCTTTCCAAAAGGTAAGTAAACATATTTGGGTTTAGTAAGTAATGCAGGAATACAGAGTTGAACAGCTATTCATACACCAAACTAACTTCAGAAGCATTTAGGAAATCAAGTTAGAGACCATACTGCCTGTTTTTATATTTTAAAAAATGAAAAGAATTATTGAAGGAAGGAGTTACCTGCACCACCCTCCCACAACTCCAAGCAGCCAAATCTGGAAGAAGATACCTCCTGCATAGGGTAGAAAGAAGAAATTTAGTCCAAGCCTTAGATGTGAAACCCAGTACCAGGCCAGCCATCGTTAAATCCAGTGCTAGGCAGAGCCCCTTAATCTCTATTGACAGGCCCATTCCTATGGAATGAGCCAATAGAACTGCATTAAGCTAAGCAGTTGACAGCTTCCAATACCTCTCCTCTAACCATGGGTATCTGAGTGAGGAACAAGACTCCACTCACTGGGGAGTGGGCACAAAAGGCAGCACAGGGTTTTATCTTGGAGACAAGGGCCAGACCTACCATGGTAAGATCTAATACCCACCAGAGATCAAATACCCAATACTCAACACAGGCTGGAGCTCATGGATAGAAACTCTTTATTTGCCCCAGCATCAGGCAGAGACCTGTGCACCTGTGGGGCAGAAAAGTTTAAGAGTGTATCATTTCCAGCCTTGGTGTGGGCCTGGAACACACATGCCCTTTTTCCAAGACTCCAGGTCCTAAGCACAGCCGTAAGCAAAGTAACCATAAGACTGTCCTAGAACTTAATGCTGGGCTGGTGAAACTAACACTGAGAAGATCCTAATGGTCCCCATCACCAGGTCTGTCTACAGATGTAGTCTATTTGACAGCTCCCATGCCAGGAAAGACAAGTGGCCCTAGTCTATCAGAATTATATTTCAGCTACTTATTACCTATGGCTGTTTAAAGCAGTCTTGGGTCAGGTGCCCACCTAAGCAATAGATATCCCATAGAAATGCAGACCTTGGTTCTACTCTGTTGTACTGATCTTCATGGACTGCTGGCTCAGGGTATGACAGAGCTTGGCAGCAATGGTGGCCACAGGCATGACTTAGGAACCTGGAGCTGGTCTAGTATCCCATACCTGTCCACAGGCTGGTAACTACGGACAAGGCATTTGGGCCTACCCTAACTCCAAAGAAATGCTTGTAGGGACAGACTACTCTTTCTAGGCACTTTCCTGGTTCTTTCTGAAAAATATACCAACAGTGTATTGACAAACCTGGGCTTGGGTTGCCTTCTAGTAATGAAACAGTGATTATACAGCAATAACTGATTCCCAGAATATCTGGACCCAGATGCCATATAGTGCTGAAACAGAGGAAGTGACTATAGGTAGAGAGAGAATGAACAGCATGCTTAGTGTTTCTATAAAGACAAACACAAAGCCAGATTAAAAGGACTAGAATAAATACCTAATCCTTCCATGCCAAGAGGATGTCAAATGCCAAAAAACAGTAAGGGTTTAAGAAATCATGACCTCACTTAATAGTCAAAATAAGGTGCCAGAAATTGACCAGAGAGTAATTACTATGGGAGAACTCTGAAGAGACTTTAAAACTGCTGTTTTAAGAAAAGTGAGCTTAAAAAACAAAACTGAAAAACATTTCAATACTCTTAACAGAGAAATTTAACAAGGAGATGCAAGCAATTAGAAAATATCAGACAAGTCCTTGAGCTGAAATATAAAATAGAATATTTAAAACACAATAGAAAGCATCAATACAATAGATCAAACAGAAGAAAGAACAAGTGAGCTATGAGATAGGATATTTAAAAATACATAGAGCTGAAAAAAGAAAAACTTCTCTTATGAGAATTTGGAATAGTATTGAGAGTAAATATTCATGTTCTTAGGGTCCAAGAAGGAGTTGAGAATGCCAAAGGGGTAGAAAGCTTATTCAAAGAAATTATAACAAAAAACTTCCTAAATCTAGAGAAGGATATAAATATCTAGATACAGGAAGGTCAAAGGTCACAAGTCAAATTTAACTCAATCAAGGCCACTGTAAGACATCTTATAATCAAATGCTCAAAAGTGAAAGATAAAAGATTTTCAAGGCTACAAGGGAAAAGAAATATAACACATAAGGGTATCCCAATTTACCTAATTACAGACTTCTCAGCAGAAATCTTACAGGTCAGTAGAAAGTGGTCAGATTTTTACAATATTGAAGAACAACACCAATATATTAGTCAACTGAGAATACTATAACCGGCAAAGTTATCTTTTAGAAATGGAAATTAAGATATTTCCAGAAAAAGAATACCTAAGATAATATATCTCCATTAGATCTCTTCTAAAAGAAACACTAAATGAACTTCTTCAAATGAAAAGAAAGACATTGATGAGTAAGAAGAAACCATGGGAACATATAAAACTCACTGGTAAGAGTAATTTTACAAACAAGTGCAGGATGCTGTGATGTAAGCATGTTGCATAACATTCATATATTTTTCTGTACTATTCCATTCACAATAGCCTCAAAAAAATAAAATAAAATACTTGGGAATCAATTTAACAAAAGAGGTGAAAGACCTCTACAATGCAAACTACAAGACACTGAAGAAAGAAATTGAATAAGACCTTAGAAGATGAGAAAATCTCCCATGCTCCTGGGTAGGCAGAATCAATACTGTCAAAATGGCCGTGCTACCCAAAGTGCTATATATAGATTCAATGCAATTCCAATTAAAATCCCAACGTCACTCCTTATAGAAATAGAAAAGGCAATCATGAAATTCATTTGGAAGAATAAGAGACCCAGAATAGCCAAAGCAATCCTTAGCAAGAAGAGTGAAGCAGGAGGCATCACAATACCAGACCTTAAATTATACTACAAAGCTATAGTAACAAAAATGGCATGGTACTGGCACTAAAACAGACATGTAGACCAATGGTATAGAATAGAAGACACAGAGACAAACCCACTTACATACAGTTATCATATACTAGACAAAGGAGCCAAACACGTACACTGGAGAAGAGATAGCCTATTCAAGAAGTGGTGCTGGGAAAACTGGACATCCATATGCAGCAAAATGAAACTAAACCCCTATCTCTCACCATGCACAAAACTCAACTCAAAGTGGATCAAGGACCTGGGAATCAGACCAGAGACCCAACGCCTAATAGAAGAAAAAATAGGCCCAAATTTTCATCATGTCGGATTAGGACCT